>NIUQ01004504.1:0-13583 GCA_002796945.1 Plectus sambesii
TCCACAAGATGGTTCCAATATAATTTCTCAGCTTCTGAGTAGGAATAATCCTGAACTGCCTGTGCCCACTGTCGGTAGCTGCTTCCTTTCTGCCCCAAATTGCCACCATTGTAAAGAGTTTGCAAGTCCTGGCTGATGATTCGCCAACTTACTGAATCAACAATGAGATGGTGCATGGCAAACCACACTCTGGCTGAGCCATCGTCATAGCCCTGGAGATAACCCACGCAAAATGTTGGTCCATTCTCAATGTTGAAACCACTTTGCCATTGTGTCAACACATCATTGAGCTGATCTTCCCTACCCAAGCTTTGAATGTCCAGGGTGTTTAGCACAACTTCTTCACGACTTGATTCATAGAACTGAACATATTTATCTTCTGTTTTCTTGAACCTCAGTTGGAAGGCGTCATGGTGATCCCTTAATGTGCTCAGAGCAGCTCTAAGCTTTTCTAAATCCAACTGTGGCGTTTTAATGGCAAATGATTGGTTCCAGTGGCTATGGCATGTTAGTTCTTTGGCAAAGAACCACTTTTGAATAGGAAGCATTGGAACTTCTCCACTTAATATGCCTTGCTCTGCATTATATACTTCTTTAAGATGAGTGGATTGATCTTCATTTGCCAAGACATTGTCAAACAGGCTTCTAATCGACTTGAAGACAAAGATGTCTTTGACAGTGACCTTGAGATTGAGCTCACTTTGAATTTGGCTAACAAGCTGCAATGACAAGATGCTGTCACCTCCCAGCCGAAAGAAGTCATCATCAATGCCAATGTTGCTGATCCCAAGCAATGCAGACCATATTCGGCAAAGTCTAGATTCAAGGTCATTCCTTGGTGCAGAATAATGTTCCTTTTCTGTGGAGAAATCAACTTCTGGCAGGGATCGTGTGTCCAATTTTCCATTAATCGTTACTGGTAGCTTGCCTTCAATGCGCACCAATCTTGCTGGAATCATGTAGTTTGGCAATTTCTTTTGTATAAATGCCTTTATCTCACTCTCCAGAAGACCCATATTATTTGAAACAAAATATCCTATAAGATACTTGGCTTGTTTTGAATGGCATGCATTTTCATCATATTTAGCAAGCACAGCACATTGTTCCACGCCTGGATATGATGCCAGCACAGCTTCAATTTCTCCGAGTTCTACACGCAATCCACGTATCTTTACTTGGAAGTCATTGCGACCCAGATATTCGAGCTCACCATCTGGCAAATATCGAACCAAGTCGCCAGTCTTGTAAATGCATGCAAATTGTCTGTCTCGTTTCTCCTCTTCAGTCTGGAATGGATTAGCAAGAAATTGCTGGCTGGTCAATTCAGGTTGATTGAGATACCCACGTGCCATGCAATTTCCAGCCAAGTGGAGTTCTCCAATGGCACCTTTTGGCGATAGTTGCAAATTGTCATTGAGCACAAATTTTTTCATATTAGATAGAAGCTCTCCAAGTGAGTTTTTGTATTTGGTGTCATTTTGGAACCAAGAGACCATATTGTACACAGTAGTTTCAGTAGTTCCATAGGCATTGATTACTGTACCACTGAATTCCTTCCTGATCTTCTCATAGTGGCTCTTATTAAAGGCCTCGCCAGCAACTGTCAATGTTTCAAGGTGTGTCAGTTTTGACAGATCAATTTGCTGCAAAAATGTTGGAGTTCCACTCAAGTAGGTCAACTTGTTCACATTTACATAGTTGTAGAATTGATCATCAATTGAAAAGTTGTTAGCTATCAAGATTAGCTTGCTAGAATTCAAAATTGATAGAATCAATTGCTCAACAGAGAAATCAAAGACATAGTTTGACAGAAATAAAACAGCTTGTTCCTGGTCCAAATTTCCATCAAAATAGCGATTGACCAGGTTTTCTCGCAAGTTGACCACTGTTCTGTGTTCAATTATCACACCTTTTGGTTTTCCAGTGGTGCCTGAAGTGTAGATAACATAAGCCAGATTATTTTCCCTTGCATCGGATTCACAATTGCTGGTAGACTGCTGGCTCAGTGTCCCAATTATGAATGGGTCATCAATTTCAACCACCAATGTGCCCTTTGCGATTTCTTTCAATCTTGCGCCATAAATCTGATTTGCAATGACTAATTTTGCCTTTGTGTCTTCCAAGATGAACTGAATTCTGTCATCTGGATAGCTAGGATCAATGGGCACATAGGCAGCACCAGCTTTCCAAGCAGCAAGGATGCTGACAATCATTAGCTCACTCTTGTCCACAAAAAGTGCAATCAACTCATCTGGCTTGATGGCAATTAGAGACTGCAAATAATGCGCCAGCTGGTTAGATCGCTCATTCAGTTGTTGATAGGTGAGCTCAATGTCTTCATAGACTACTGCCACTTTATCCAGTGATTTCTCAGCCACTTCTTCAAAAAGGTGATGCAGTGTTTTATCTGCATTGTGGAATTGTTGCACAGTCATGCCATTACCACCCAGTAATTTGCAATAGCCAACCTCATCTAAAGATGTAATATTCGTAATTTTGCACTCGTTACACGTACTTAATTGAGAGAACTGTTTTAGAATATGCTTGTAAGTCTGCAAGAAGCTGTTCACTGTATCTTCATGGAAAAGGCTTACAGCAAAGTTGAAATTGCCCATCATGCCAGAATCACATTCGCTCATTGTTGCTGTCATGTCATATTTGATGGTTGTATAGCCATTATTATTTGGGTAGTAGTTGGACATCTCCAAATGTGATGATTCATCACTTGGTGTGCCGTTTGCTTTGGCTTCAGAGAGATTCAAGTTGAATACCACTTGTATGATAGGATGGCGACTAAAATCATTCTCAATTCTGAGCCCTTTCACCAGTTTTTCAAATGGCATTTCTTGATGGATCTGTGATTTGATAACTTCCTCACTGACAGCCTGAATGTAACTGGCTACAGCGGCTTTAGGGTCTATGTCAACTCTCAAAACAAGCATGTTGACAAAGAAACCAATCATATTCTCTAGTTCTGATCGGTTCCTATTTGCAACTGGAGTTCCAATGACAATGTCTCGCTGGTTTGTGTAATTGCTGAGCATCAAGCAATAGGCACTCACCAAAACACTGTAAAGGCTCACTTTCAGATCCTTAGCCAGTGCCTTCAAGCCATTGGTTGTCTCTCTGTTCAGCTCAAAGTAAATGTCCTTGCCAGAATAGTCAAAATGTGATGGCCTTGGAAAATCTGGCATCAAATTCAATGGCTCAAAACCATCAAGCTTTTGCAGCCAGTAATTCAAAAGTGTCTTTAGTCTGTTTCCAGTGAGGTGTCTTCGTTGCCATGTGGCAAATTCCTTGTACTGAGTATTAAGCATGGGAAGATTTAGTGAACTGCTGCCTTTCTTGTGGAAGTCATAGAATGCCTTCAAATCCCTTTGGAAAATGCCCCATGACCAGCCATCGAAGCAAATATGGTGGATTACAATGCTCATGTAGAAGGAGTCTTTGTTTGCTGCACTTTTGTAGAAGTTGACTTTGATGGGCAACTCTTCTCCAAGAGAAAAAATGTATTTTGATGCTTTGATCAGCTCATCATCAAGTTCCTCAGCATTGCTGACAACAATTTCATTGATGTGAAACATGGCATGGGCCTCTTGTTCATTCAACACATGCTGCAGGTGAATGCCACCCTTCTTTTGACCTGGCAACAAAGTCCTCAATATTTCATGTCTTGACAGGAGTGAAAGCAGCGATTGCTTCAGAGTGTCTCTATTCACTTGATTTGGCAACTCCATGTTCATTGCAATATTGTAGGCATCAGTTCCATTCTCAAACTCAATGATGAACAAGAGTCGCTCTTGTGAGAGTGAGACAACAGCACCTTGATTGTCCAAGCGCTCAATGCTTTTTGACTCATCAGCCTCATTTAGGATGTAGTGTGATAGGGCCTCAATGGTTTTGTGCTTGAAAACAGTTGCAACAGTGACACTGCGCCCAAATGAGTTTGTTGTCATAAATGATAGGCTTGTGACCATGAGACTGTCTCCACCCAGACTGAAGAAATCATCATTGATGCCAATGTGTTCTGCTGGAATGCCAAGTAATTCAGACCAAATGTTGCACAGATTGATTTCAACTTCATTGCATGGAGCAACATACTCATTGTTGCTTTTGGAGAATTCAATTTGAGGCAGCAATTTAGTATCCAGTTTGCCACTGATGGTTACTGGAATTTTTTCTATCTGAACCAATCGGTTGGGTATCATGTATTCTGGCAGCTTTGATTGCATGAATTTCTTGATATCACGCTCAAGCAGAGCTTGTCTAGAGACATAGTAGCCAATAATGTACTTTTGAGGTGTGGATGGGCCTTTGTCATTGTTCATCTGATGGTCTCTGGCAATGACAATAGACTGGATAATGCCAGGATATGATAATATCACTGTTTCAATTTCGCCTAGTTCTATTCGCAAACCTCTCACCTTGACTTGGAAGTCATTGCGGCCCAGATATTCCACCTCACCATTGGGCAACCACCGAACCAAGTCTCCAGTCTTGTAAATTACAACATTCTTGCCTTCTTTCTTTTCATTTTCTGTTTGAAATGGGTTTGCTAAGAATTGTTGAGCAGTCAATTCTTGACGATTTAAATAGCCGCGTGCCACTCCAACGCCTCCTATGTACAACTCACCAACTGCCCCAATTGGTATGCGCTTCATGTCATTGTTCAAAACATAACACTTAGTATTGGCCACTTGGTTTCCAATGCTCTTGTTAGTGCGCCTTTCATCAAATGGATAGAGCCGTTTGTGGCTTGTTATTGATATCTCTGTTGGCCCATATCCATTGATGATTAGTCCACCAAAGGTGCTCCTCATTTTGTTGAACACTAGCTCGCTAAAGTCCTCTCCAACAGCGTCAATTCGATTAATGTGTTTCAACTTGTCATACTCATATATTGAGAGAACAGATGGTGTTCCAGATAGATAGGTCACCTTGTTATCATTCAAGTATTTGTACAATCGCTGTTTGTCTGTCCTCATCTCATCATTCAAAACAACCAATGTCTGACCATTGAGCAGTGCATCTGTCATTTGTTCAACAAAATGGTCAAATACATAGTTGGAAAAGGATAAAATTGCTTCATCATCTCTTTCCTTTAGTGCAAAAATGCTTGCCAATGAAACTTGAAGATTGACAACGCCTCTGTGTTCAATCATAACACCTTTTGGCTTTCCAGTGGTGCCAGAGGTGTAAATCACATAGGCCAGATCAGTGCTCGATGAAATGGGCTGTGGGTTGCAGATTTTGAAATTGGATGTCAGTTGTATGGCTGACTCAATTTCAAGTACATGCAACGCGCCATTAGATAATTCCTGCAACCTTGAAGCATAATGCTGGTTAGCTATGATTACTTTCGCCTTGGTGTCTTCCAAGATGAACTGAATTCTGTCATCTGGATAGCTAGGATCAATAGGCACATAAGCAGCGCCAGATTTCCAGACACCAAAGATGCTGACAAGCATAAGCTCACTCTTTTCCAGGAATAATGCAATCAACTCATCTGGCTTGATATCAATTAGAGATCGCAAATAATGCGCTAGCTGGTTAGATCGCTCATTTAATTGTTGATAGGTAAGCTTGACATCTTCATAGACTACTGCCACTTTGTCTGGTGATCTCTCAGCCTCTTCCTCAAAAATTTGGTGCAGCGTTTTCATGCATGGAAATTGGGTATCTGTTTTGTTCCATTCATCAAGTTGTTGCAGTTGATTAGGCAAAAGGAATTCCAAATTAATAACTGGTTGCTCAAGATTATCCACAATCTGCCTTAACAGTTTATCAACTACATTAAGCAGTTCATCAATGGTGCTCTCATTGAACAATTCNTCCAAGTTAACAACTGGTTGCTCAAGATTATCCACAATCTGCCTTAACAGTTTATCAACTACATTAAGCAGTTCATCAATGGTGCTCTCATTGAACAATTCACCAGCATAGCAAATAGTGAAAGTTATGCCATTTTTCTCTGTTTCACGAGCAATAACTGCCAATGGGTAATCCAACTTCTCAACATCATATTTAGCTTCAAAGCAGAGCAGTTCTTTGTGAAGTTGTGCTTGAGTTTTGTCCAAATTTGGATAGTTTTCCAGAACAAACAAGCTGTCAAATAGGCCGTGTTTCAACTCTCCTTTTTGCAACTGGCCCAGTTCTACATTGCTGCGGCTGTTCATTGCGTTGACCTTGTTTTGTATGTCCTTAATAGCGTCAACAATGTTCTTTCTCTTCTGTTCATCATGGTTGACTATCAAGGGCAGTGTATTGATGAACAATCCAACTGAGCTCTCAATATTATCAATTGGCAAATTCCTTCCAGAAACTGTTGTGCCAACAACAGTCTGACCACCATTTCCATACACATGGAGCACTTTATGCCACACAAACTGCAGAATGGAATGTAGAGTGATGCCATTTGTTGAACAGATTTCTTTTAGTTTCAAGTTCCATGCATCATCTATTTTAAGAGTCTTCTCCTTTTGATCCTTGACATGATCATAGCTGCTTAGTGGCATTTTATAACGACTATGCTCATTTAGTAAGCCATTCAAATTGCATCGCTCAACAATCTGATCAATTTGCTTTGTCCAGTAGTCAATGTTATCTCTGCGATGTGCTTGCAAGTACTTTTGAGCTTCACTGTAAGTCCCATCTTGATCAAGCATAACTTGTTCTCCTTGAATCAATTGCAAATAGGTCTGATGTACATACTCATACAAAATAGGAAAACTCCAACCATCTAAAATGATGTGGTGGCAGCTGAAAAGGAATGAGAAAAGGTCCTCATTCTGCTTGATCAGATAAATTCGAAACAATTTGCCTGTTTCCAAGTGGTATTGCTCCTTTCTGTCACATTCCTGCAGCTGCTTGATTGCCAAATCTTGCACCTGAGTGTCCCGCTCTCCTGTCAAGTCAATGAATCGCCAATCCAATGGTTGTGTTTTGTCAACAATCTGGAGAAACTCCTTTTCCCAAACAAAACGCATCCTCAAGCAGCTGTACTTCTTTTGGGCATATTCCCATGCATTTTTTAAATGGTCAAGATATATCTTTGTTTTGTACTGATACAATGACTGCATGATGTAGGCATCATCAAAGTTACTTTGCTTCAAGTAATGATACATGAAGCCTTGTTGAAGACTGTTTGCTAAATAAAAGCCATCAATCTCCTTTCCCAACTCACAAGTGGGCAGCAAAAAAACTTGATGGTCTACTGGATTCAATTGTTCCTGAGCTTTATCAGCACTTTGTTTCTCCTTTACTAGATGATCCGATAATTTTTCTATGGTTTTCAATGTGAAAATGTTTTCAACAGTCACATCAAGGCACAGGTATTGTCTTATACGACCAATGAGCTGGATACATGTAATACTGTGTCCTCCAAGCCTGAAGAAATCATCATTGATGCCAATATTTTCCAATGGAATGCCAAGTGTATCACTCCAAATTTTGCAGAGTTTGCTGTCAAGGTCATTTCTCATGCCAACTTTGACAGCATTCACCATTGATGCATCAATGTCTGGCAGCGCTCGCAGGTCTACTTTGCCATTAATTGTGACCAGAATTCTCTTCATTTGAATCAATCTTGTTGGAATCATGTATCTTGGCAGTTTGGTTTCTAAATATGCTATAAGATCAGCTTCAGCTATTTCACCATTTTCAGACACAAAATATCCAACCAGGTGTTTAGAGCTAGTGGCTTCATCTCCCCTTTTTAAATCTTTTGCAACCACAACGCACTTCTTAATGCCAGGATAGAGTGACAGAACTGATTCAATTTCACCTGGTTCTATTCTAATGCCACGCAACTTCACTTGGAAATCATTGCGGCCCAGGTATTCCACCTCACCAGTAGGCAGCCATCGCGCCAAGTCACCAGTCTTGTAGATTTTACTATTTATTCCCTGCCTCTTTTCAGCTTCCGTTTGAAATGGATTTGGAAGAAATCTTTCCTTTGTCAATTCTGGACGATTCAAATAGCCACGCGAAACTCCAATACCTCCAATGTACAATTCACCAATTGCCCCTATTGGCATTTTTTTCAAATTGCTGCTCAGAATATAGCACTTAACATTGCGCAATGGTCTGCCAATACTTCTGTCAGTTCGCTTAGCATCTGGCTCAAATACCTTCATTGCAGTGACAAGAGCCGATTCAGTGAAGCCATATTCACTGATGATGCGATGTTTGAAGTTTTGCCTCAGTTTCTTGTAACGCAACTCAGTGAATTCTTCACCAACAAGTAGCAACTTTGATAAGGTTGCGCAATCAGAATAGTCATATTCTTGTAGAACTGAAGCTGTGCCATTCAGGTAAGTAATGCCATGCCGTTTCAGAAAATGTGGAAACTTGTGTGGGTCTAGTTTTTCATCATCATTAACAATGACCAGCAGCTGGGAGTTGAGCAGAGCCATTAATGTCTGCCTAACAAAAGGCTCAAATACATACGCTGAAAATAGGACAATTGCTTCTGGTCTTTCGCGGATGTTGTACTTTACTGCTAGATCAGTGATGCTGTTCACAACACCTTTGTGTTCTTTGAAAACACCTTTGGGGACTCCAGTTGTACCTGAAGTATATGTGACATAGGCTAGCTGGCTGCTAGTCACATCAAGACGCAAATTATCAACTGGAACAGATGGGTTGTCTTTCAAGCTAGCAAGTAAAGGTTCAATTTCAATAATATGGAGCTGATTATTGGATGAAATGTACTTCTCCAGTCTTGATGCATGACACTGATTAGTAATGATGAATTTGGCCTTGGTGTNGAGCTTGACATCCTCATAGACTACCGCCACTTTGTCTGGTGATCTCTCAGCCGCTTCCTCAAAAAGGTGATGCAGCCTTTTAGTGGAGGGAAAATCGGCGTCAGTATTATTCCATTCATCAAGTTGCTGCTTTTGTTTGAGAGAGAGAAATTCCAGGTCAGCAATAGGTTGTGTTGCATTGTTGGCAATTTGTGCTAGCAATACATTAACTACACTTAAAAGTCTGTCAATGGTTTCATCATCAAATAGTTCACCAGCATAGCAAATGGTCACAGTCAAGCCAGTCTTCTGCGTTTCGCTTACAATCGCTGCCAGTGGAAACTGCAATTGGTTTTTCCCTTCTATGCTCTTTATTTCTTCCTCTTCCTCCTCTTTGTCAGAAATTTCATTGTTCACAAAAACAAACACGCTATCAAATAGGCCATGCTTAAATTGATCCAGCTCCACATAGCTACAGTTGTTGAGTGCTCTGTTGACTTTAGCTTCAATATCTTTGATGGCTTCAATGGTGCTCTGTCTCTGCTGCTCTTCATGATTTACAATTATTGGCAGTGCATTATTGAAAGATTGGAATGAGCTCTCTGCGTTTTCTCCTTGTTCAGTCGTTGCTACCACTGTCTGATTGCCATTACCATAAACACTGAGCACTTTGTGCCACGCAAACTGTAGAATTGAGTGTAGTGATATGCCATATTTTGGGCAGAGTTCTTGTAGTTCACAGTACAGAGCATTGGAGATTGTTAGCTTCCTTTCTTTTTCCTCCTTGACATGAGTGACGTCGCTTAGGGTGACTTTATATCTACTTTGATCTTTCAGCAATCCATTTAAATCACACCGCTCAGTAATTTCATCGATTCGCTTTGTCCAAAAGTTAATGTTGTCTCTGGGATGAGCACGCAAAGGTTCCAAACTCTCCTGTTCACCATTAATGGCTTTGATGCCCTTATTCTTTTGATGCATCTCTTTTAAATGCATTGAAACGCGTGTTGCAACAGAACTGAATCTGTTTGATACGTTGGTTTTGACAGTAAAAGAGTTATAATATTTCTCCTCCTTGCTGTTATTTCGTTTTAGGCAACACCATGCACACACCTTAGTCTTCTGTTCTTGAATTTGTTCACTGATAAAGCAGTGCCACAAAGTTTGGACAACAGTAGATCAGAATGATGACTGGCCAAATTGTTCAACCACCAGTCCTATAAATATAAGCCACTGCCCTTTGCGCCAAAATAGTTCCCTTGGGGCAGTTTCAGTTCAGGTGGTTAATAACAGATGACAGTAGAAATTTCCTGAAATTTGGGATTCATAGAGTATGGAATCTTCTAAACACGATTCTGATGTCAGTTTGTGGATTACCCTATCAGGTTTTCATGGCAGGACCAAAAGATCTACGTACGCGGGGTGGCGGAGGGATATTCGTCTGCCTAAAGAGAGAGGAGGGTAATTTGTTATACTCTGTACACTGATGAACTGGGTAGATGCACAACAATAAATTGAATTAACAAATAATGCGGTTTAGTTTTATTGGATGAAAGGGTATCATGGCCTCCTAGCCAGGGGCCTAACCTCAGGAGCTGAATCTTGACGCATGTTCAACCAAAATGATCTTGGCCAGTCATTCCAGGTAAGTTATAACAGGAACGGGGAATTCTCCATTCACCAGGGATTCCCCTTTCCCCAAAATGACTCATTCCTGGAATTTCAATTTGTCCCTGTCCCCAAAATTCTCCATCTGTAAATTTGATACTGTCCCTAAAATTCGACTTTATTTTTATCTCAGAAATTACCAGAGTTAAAAACACTATTTCGTCAAATCATCTCTTAACTTTTGTTGTGACTTGGGCGTATTAAATGGAGAAATAACCTGCATCGAAGCTATCTTTTTATCCCAGGTCATTTATCTACAGCTCAGCTATTACTCTCCCATAGGCATTGCTGTTTTGCAAATGACTCATCACATCTTTAGGAATTGTTTGAGAAGTGTAATGTAGACTTATCATTAGACAGTCTCCCGTTAACAATGAATATACTAAATTATCGTAATTTAAGTATTATTAATCGAATAGTTTTCAATGATTATTACTATTAAATTAAAGTCATCATTTCTACTGATATAAATATTAGGTCATTATAATTTATATCATAGGATTCAGTTATTATAAATGTTACGGGGTGCGGTTTGGTGCAGGGGAACACACACAAAAGCTAGGGGATTAATTCCTAGGGAAACCAACGGAGTGCCGTCGGGGGGGGGGGGGGGCGGCACCAACACAACGCAGCAAAGCGGGGGCAAGTGCAGACAGTAAGCAGAACAGGCGAAGACAATGCGAGCGAGTGACATACAAGCACACTTATATAGGCGCCGTAGTCAACAGTGACGTCATGCGACTGTTGACTACAGCGCCACCCCGCAACAATAAACTTTAATTTTGAAACTTAATTTACAATGTATTGCCTATTTTAATTTATTAAAAATTAAATTCCTAGTCCCCGAAAATTTCCCTCCCCATTACAATCCTACTTCCAGCATATAAAAGAATAAGCGCAATACATTTTTAAAAACAAATCCTTTACACAAAGTTCACATATCTGTGGGCAAACGCCACTCCCAGCTCCTCTCTCAATAGGAAGTAGTGACAAGATGAAAGTATTCTGTTAGACCGTCCCACCCCTTTAGAAACCAAATAGATCTGGTTTTAAAATTTTGAAGGACATGAATGCTTATTCCTATTGCTTCAGAAGGGGTGGAACAGTCTATCTTTTTATCTTTCTGTCAGTATGTGCGCAAGGGAAAGTGGGCGAGTTGCAGATAAGGTGGCAGCGCCAGTATGTAATGGTGCATCGCACGCCAACGAGAAAGTTTCATTCATAGGTGGCAAAACTGATAGTATTGGTAATGATCGAACAGAATCATTGCTGGCGCAAATATCCTATTGTCGCGCCATCCACTCCAACATACCAGTTTTTTGAGCCTGATAAATGGATAGCACATGGCTAAGAAATTAATATATGCGAAAAAGTTAAAATAAAAGAAAACTGGAATATCTCCTACTGTACGTCTAAATTTCATTTGGAACATATTTCTTCCTGTGTTATAATGAGTTCATCATATTCTTAGCGCTTCTTAGTCATTTGCCCTGAAGTTTAAGCCCAGTAATGCTTGATCAAAAAAGTTAAGGCCGCAGTTGATAGACAAGGTTGGAAATTGATAAACAGCAAAAAAGATCAACTGGAAATCTGAAGGAGGCGGCCTGGCTTTCTACGCAACATAAGATCCCTTATTAACCGTAGGAGAAAAGTTTTGATAACCTACCTTAACTTCTTGCTGCAGGCTGAATACAACTACTTTGCGCCGCAACGAGGTCTTATTAAAAGGCATCGATCATTGCCATCTGTATCAGCATTTCCTGTCAAGAATGACGTTTTCTCGTTAATGCTCCGGCCTTATCTGTCATGAAGGCAGACAAAACGACGCGAGCACAACACAAGTGTATTCTACTAAATTTTCTTATCTGTAGACCTTGCATCACCTGCAGCCATAAGGAATGATTTCCTGTTAAACCAAAAGAATGTGTATCATATCAAACCGCGGAGTATGCACAATGCGTGCTGTTACCCAACTTTAAACGTTAGAGGTAGTGAGGGACTCGCATGAAGCGACATTTGCTATGCAATATTTCTTATTTCTTATTCAACATAACCATAGTCACACAACAAAACAAGTCTATGCTAACAAAGCGGACTGCAACTGTACCGAGCAGTTTTCCTCTGAGAAGGGCTTAGGTGAAGGATTATAGGAATTATTTAAAATATGCATCATATTTTAGAAAGCTGTTGGTTTAACTTAGTCCGTCAGCAATGGCACGATAAATTTGTTAAGCGACGCATCTTACATAAGCATAAACCTTATCGCAGCGGCATTTCTTATTATTCAATGTCTATTACTGAGTAAAGATCGCTGCTCTGTGTTGTTTATCTTTGTGCAAAAGCAGGAAGTGTGAGTTATCAGAAATCTACCAGTGGACAATAGCAAGCGACTATTAACTTAGCAGGGAACATAGACAAGAATGTCAAACTTCTTATCGCCGAGGACATTGTGTTCAGCTGTAAAACTAGCCGTCGTGTCAATTAAGGCCGGAGCATTAACGAGAAAACGTCATTCTTGACAGGAACTGCTGATACAGATGGCATTGATCGATGCCTTTAAATAAGACCTCGTTGCGGCGCAAAGCAGTTGTATTCAGCCTGCAGCAAGAAGTTAAGGTAGGTTATTAAAACTGTTTTCCCACGGTTAATAGGGGATCTTAGGTTGCGTAGAAGGGCAGGCCGCCTCCTTCAGATTCCCAACCGACGTTTATTGCTGTTTATCAATTTTCAACCTTGTCTATCAACTGCGGCCTTAGCGGATTTTCTCGAAAATAAGCCCCGGTGTCGTATATAATACAGGGTGTTCCAATAAAATGTATACCATTTTGATTTTGTGTCATTCCGACATTTTTGCATATTTTCACTTCTTCTCTGCAGGGTCAAGAGATAAGAATTAGGAGATTTTTTTAGAACAAGTTAGAAGTCAAAACATTAAATATGAAGTCGGCAACAGGCAAAAGAGCGAAGATCGAGATTTTGTACGTACAGAATGGCTACAAAATCTCGATGGAATTTCTTTTTGCATAACTTTGCTCAGAATAATCTAACTAAGCTGAAACATTACAAAAATAATCTATGGAAGTAGGGCTTCGTTTGAAAAAGAATCATTGAATTTAGTCACGGCATTGTTTAGATATGGCCATGCAAAGTAAGGTCTCATTTTCAAGC
>NIUQ01004505.1:0-13504 GCA_002796945.1 Plectus sambesii
GAGAAATGACAGCAATCTGTGAAATATTTCGCATTCAAAGCAGGCAAGCAGGTTAATTGCGCGCAAATTAACTTTTGAAATTGACACCCGTCAGTGTCACTAATTGGTCACCGTAAACTTACACTTATTACCAGGTATTTCCAGTACAAATCCATCTAACCGGCCGCTTTGAATACAACCGGCTCTTTTAAGTAAGACCACTTTTTACCGGCTTTTTACCGGCTGTTTTAAGTATGACCGGCTGTTTTGAGTACAACCGGCTGCTTTCAGCATTTCTACCAGTCGATTTAATAATTACCCGACTTTTAAAACCATTGAGCTTTTTGTTCAGAATCTTGGCACAATGATCAAAAAGGTCTTAGATTTTGATGAAACTCAATATTCTGGAGTAATTTAGGTCAAGATTCCCGAAAAAAGCATCAGAATTTTTTGAAAATGTTTTTGTGTCGAGATATGGCGGGAAATTTAAACGCAATCAGATAACTATAATAGCAACATCAAAATCATTGTTACTATATACCATTCGAAAGGAAACAATGAGAGGAATCTGAAATAGACCAGAATTTAAAAATTAGTTCAAAACTAAGTTATGCAAGAAAGAATAGGTCGCATTTTTCGCCTATCAGTTTTTCGACTTTTTAGGCAAAAACTTAGTCGGAAGCCCTAAGTGAAAGTTACCCCAGGATTGTTTTGCTAACTCAGGGCTATCCAACGGTGCCATGAAAATTAAAATTCGTATGTTGGAACAATGTTCTATATCAGCTCTAAGTTGACCCTCTCTACAGTTACGGTAATTCGTTTGTGCCAAAGGAGTCGCGGGTCTTGTCGGAAGTCTGCACATATTCAATTCGATTTTCTTTCCGATTTCTGATTGAAATCCTTTCAAATCTGCGCGCGTACAATTACTCTACTTTCTTAGCATGTGTTACAAGCTCTCTAGTGGTGTGTTTATATAGAGAGAGTGATTCAACTGACATTAATTCGATTCAAAACATGCAGGTGGACAATTGAGAACTACGGCACAAACGAATTAACGTAACTGCGGATAGAGTCAACTTTGAGCTGATAGAGAACACTGTTGCTGCACATGAATTTTATTTTTTATGGTACCGCTGGATAGCCCAGAGATAGAGGAACAATCCTAGGGTAACTTTCGTATAGGGCTTCCGACCAAGTTCTTGCCGAAAAATTTGAAAAACTAAAAAGTTAAAAAACTCAATAAAGTGAAATAAACGAATTTTATCTTTCTTGCATAACTTTCTTAATGTTGCATAGATTTTAAAATTCTACACATCCTCAGACTTTCTCATCATTTTCAGTCGAATGGTAAACAGGGTGACCTGAAAGTTCCCGGACACTTTTTAAAAGAAGCCTGTGAGAGTGATTGGGCCGGTTCCATAATCGTTTCCTAAAGTTAAGCAATTCATAGCGATACTCAGCGCTATGCTTCATAATGGGCTTGAGTAATGCATAACTTAAGAATGACTTAGGACACGATTATGGAACCGGCACATTGTCATTGAGCCATCACAATTTTTATACCATTTGAAAGCCCATCAAAAGCTCTTCTGGTGGTAGAAATATTTTGTCCATCGGTTCAAAAGCAAGAATAGGAGAGCCGCGGACTCCAAGCCAATCTTTTTCCCCCTCGTTTTTCGCTCATAGGGTTCCTTGGAAAAATCATTTATAGAATTTGACTGTACATTTCAAATCGCTCAAGATTTTAGAAATTGACAGTATGGAAGGCGCACTTTACAATGAGCTCCATTTCTTTATTTAAAAATTCATTGTTTTCAAGTAGCTGGTTAAAAATTGTCACATATTGCCTGCAAACCGAGGGAAAATTAAAAAAAAACGATTACAAAATTTGATATCTGCGTTCAAATGTTGCCAGAATTCAGGTATAGATCTCGTGAAACTAGCTCTTTTGAAATAGCTATCGATATCTACTCAAAAATCAATATTCTTCAAATGGCGGTCATAAATCTTGGAAGAGTGCACCAGAAAATGCGCCAAAATGCGTCAAAATGCGAATTTGAACCATTCACTTCTATCGAATATTTTTCAAGAACTAAAGCAGTTATAGTAAAGATTTATAGCTCATTTCAAAGAGGTTCTATTTAATTGTCAAACTTTAACAGCTCAAGATAATCTGGCAAACTATAAAAAATTTTACACTTCGCTTTCCACATTCAAAATGCGCGTATCTCGGTTCCTAGAATCCAGCGCTTTTTATACAAGTCACTGCTGATAGAAGCAACCATTTTTAATTTCCTTTTGCACAATTGTTCAAAGGCATATGGAAAATATATGTTCCAAATTTGAAGCGAATTGGTTCCTTCATTTCTAAGTTATAATAAAATAGAACTGTCCGGGAACTTTCTCGTCACCCTGTAGTAAGTTTTTGCACATTTCTGGTGGTTTCTTCTGGGTAGCAAGATGAGTGTCGCTTGTAGAGGAGTTTTTCCAATGCGATAGCTGAGAAACAGCGCTGCGGAATGGAAGCTTTTTGCTCAAAGTAGTTTTGTTTATTCTTCTCATACAGGGTAGGTTCTATTCCACGTACTGAATCGAAAAAGCGACATTTCTTTCTTGACCAGCTTTTTCAATTCGTTCTTTGTTCTTTTCTGTCAGTCTTCCGCCACGTATATCCAAAATAATGCTCTTCAGTCTTAATAAGTTTTGTGCTGTTTGGGCTAAATTTGCAGTCATTTCTTCCTCATAAAGATTCAATATATGATAAACACCTGAATTTAAGTTAACATAAACGTCTTTAACATGGATTGTTTCGATGCATTCACATTTTTGCAGGTGCTGTAGAAATTCAGGATATGTTTCTTTCACAAAATAATCAGCACAAAGCTCCAAACATTTGACAGAACTGTTTCTTATTTGATCAGTAATTGACCGCCATGTTGCCAAATCAATATCGCAGGAATAGAATTCCACAATGTCAATCGATGGCAATGTTGCAATACCAAGGTTTGTGCTTTTGATATAACAGCGAATGTACATCAGCTTTTTCAGGGATGGACAATTTGTGAATGACAGCTGAGAATCATCTTCAATTATGCACCCTACAAATTCCAATGCTTGGAGCTTCATCAAATCACTAAATGATGTCAGGTCATTTTGATGTATATTGGATTCCATTAAAGTAATTTCCATTTTTCCAATATTGTTGCATTTTTTCAAGTAGATAAGGAATTCCTTATTGTAACCTTTTCCAAATTTCAGCTTCAGAAAAATGACAGAACTGTTCCTTATTGCATTTGTAATTGACATCCATGTTGCCAAATCAATCGTGCATTGATCAAATTCCAAAGGGTTCATAGCGGGCAATGTTGCAATACCAAGGTTTGTACTGCTTGCGATATGACAGAGATAGAATTTCAGATTTTTCAGAGATGGACAATTTGTGATGGACAGTTGTGAGTCGGCTTCAAAAACACATGTATTGAATTCCGCAACGTCGATTGCTGGAAGTTTTTCAATTGCAAGGTTTGTGCTGCTCCTCATCGTACATCGAATGAATTCCAGATTTTTCAGGGACGGACAGTTTCTGATGGATAGCTGAGAATTGGCTTTGAATATGCAATTCTCAAATGTCAAAGAATGGAGGTTAATCAAGTAACTGATTGATAACAGTGTTAAGCTATACAATCGGGATATGGTGTCGAACTCATTAAACATGGGTATATTATGCAACATGTTTCTCGCATATCTTACACTATTCAGTTTGTCATGCAGTTTAATGGTTTGAACGTTTGTACATTGCGAGAGAAACCAATTTAGCAGCTTGTTGTTGAAGCCAGCTGCTGTATGGAAAGCATCAAATGTGATATTCAGATCAATATCAGCAATTCTTTCGAAATAATATGTGCGTTTCTCCGCCTGTATTGGTATATTGTTAGATAAAGCAATTCGTAAAAGAAATCTCTCGAATTCGTTCATTTCATATGATGTATCTAATACAGAGTCTGGTAACAACCATTCATTTGTCGAATCGTTTGAACAAAAGCAGTAGAATGCAGCAAAAAATTCTTGTATTGTCCTATGTGGAAAGAAAAATGAAGTGACAAGTTTAAATGAATCATCATGTCTCTTCTCTTTTCTCAACAGTCCAACCTTTTCAATTATTGGTTGCAGATTAAATTGTTCCAAATCTGAACACTGAAAGTCATTTTCCTTTAACTTGTGTAATGCCATATTGCCAAGACAATAAAGCTGCGGAAAGTGTAGGTAATGATCTTGAATGGTTTCATATTTATTGCTGGAATCTTTTAGAAAACCAAATAGAACGGGAATATTATGATCAGGATAATTCTTCTGATGTCTATCAATAAGCCACCATATGATATTGCAGTACAATTCCAATAATGTGCCATCTACAATTCTCTCATGCACCAGGCAAATGAATGTCAGAAACAGTGGTGTCTCTGCAAGTTTGTTCATATTTTTATTTTTCGCCAACAAATCATGGACTGCTGCAATATTTTCTCTGTAATCAATCTCTGATGAGAGAAAGTGATTAAATATGTATTTTTCTTTTTGTTTCTTTGTTGTAAATCCAAGAACTTTAGCAAAAACAAATCTTCCCTTAGTTTCACGATACATTGATAAGTAACCTGGTCTTGTTGTCAGTACAACATCAAACATTAGCGGACTTTGAATTGCACTAGACGCAAAATACGTGCTCAATTATTTGCACTGTTCATCTAAAGAAGATTCGTCATAACCATCTAGTAATAATAGAATTCTTTGCGCTTCGCAATATCTCTTGTTGCTTAATACAACTTTTAGGTAATCAAGATTTTCACTTTCAATGAATTTCTCATATTTCTTATTAAACTGGATCACTAAATCAGCTATGCTTTCAAATGCTTGCTCACGAACTTCGCGAAATTCAGCATAAATAATCAGATCAAAGCAGGACAATTCTTTTTTTCCATTAGCCCATTCATAAGCTAGTCGTCGCATCAGAGATGTTTTTCCAGTTGCTGGATTCCCTTCGATAATCAGCATTTTTGCTTTGTTTAATGCTATCTTAAGCAGTTTTGCATGATCTTCAGTTGCCTGCGATTTTTTTAAGTCATCTTTTAGCGCCAAAGACACCCAGGTATTTTCAATGTCAAATGTAAATGGCAAAGAGAAAGGGTGAACTTTTTGAAATCTTGTCAAGTACATTTTTTTCAGTGACTGTTGAGCGCTGAAATATGAATTCAGCATGAAATTTTTGGATTTCTTGAAAATTTATGCAAATGAAAAGGTATTCATTGGGTATATTAATGAGAAGATCGGCAGTATTAGTGTATCGAAATTTAATGCAGTAAAATACGGTTTTATGCAGGACCCGGCTATATGCAGCCCTTGGCTGGCTCTCGAGGAGCTGCATATAACCGGGTTTTACTGTAGAAAAAGACGTAAATGCTCAAAGAAATTTCTTTTTTTAATGTGCCACATTATTGTGTTTCAGATTTATATCTGCAGGGAATGTGCGGGTACCCTATTTATTTTTCCGTTCGGCCCGTGTTTAATGACTTTATTAAGAGAATAGTTTGAATCACCTGAAATATTCAATCACAGTAATTTTTCTACAACAGAAGTGGCGACCAAAAGTTTAGTTCAACTACTCATATACAGGGTGGCCTTAAACAAAAGAGATTTGACGATATTTTTTTTCGGAGGTGGAAATAAGCCTTGACGTCTATGGTCGGTTGTAGCTCACGGTCTGGACTATCGATTGGCGCACTTTTCGAAAA
Organism: Plectus sambesii; assembly: GCA_002796945.1. Taxonomy (NCBI): domain Eukaryota; kingdom Metazoa; phylum Nematoda; class Chromadorea; order Plectida; family Plectidae; genus Plectus; species Plectus sambesii. The sequence goes on from NIUQ01004505.1 coordinate 5,763, forward strand.
ATTTTCTCTTAGGGGTACTTTGCGGAGAATGTTACTGAAGCCCAAAAACAGCTTGGTAAAACGATACACCATATTTGGGCCTATAACTTTGCAACCCCTTGACGGATTTGGCTCAAACTTTGCACAATTGTCAAGCTGATAGCTGGGAAGAACGCGCCAAAAGGGCTTGTGAATCGGGCTTCTTCAAATAAAAAGTAATGGCCAATTTACGAAGTGCAATTTTCTCATTTTTCACAAAAAATTACTCATTATGTTTTGCAAGCCCCGTGTGCAACTTTTGTATGCAATTGTACCCGGATAAGTGCACAAAGGTGTGACCCCACCCAAATGTCACTCAAAAATATGCGCACACGATGTATAGTGCATCAAAATAATGCCCATGTTAATGAAAACGCCTCTTAACCTTGTTTATCTTGAAGCAGTGTATAATTGAAAGGAGTGTTTTATATCCCAATTCCGCTTTAGCAGGGACGCGTTGCATGTGAATAAGGACATTTTTCTACTCACGTTTATACGAAAAATGTCTTTTTTGATCGGGAATAGGTTCTCTTTGCTTTGAAAGTGTCCTTATTAACGTGGATATGCTATTTACGAATGAAATGTGCTTAATTCAAGGATTTGAACAAAAATCGGCTCAGGAACCATGCACTTAGGCCGAACCCGGATAACTGCACAACCCGGATAAGTGCACAACATTTTCTTGCCGGGTCGATGTGCACTTATCTGGCTCTCACTGTACTAAATATCTCAATGATAAGCTTATGTTTCATGAATTACTGGAGCCATTTTATCAGCAAGATGGCAATAGCCGGTATCTGCAAGGAAAGCCAAAGGTTTTTATCATTAACGCGAGTCGTGGAGAGAAAGGCTTGTTGTTTTCATTTTATTATTTTTGTTCAGTTATCGTTTTTGTTAAATTATTGATAGTAAGATAACATAGTACTGATGGGAATGATTCAAGAGAACAAAATTGTTGTAAAATCCCTCCAGTTATGACCAGATTAGAGCAAAAGTATAAAGCACCTGCTACAGGGCAATTGACCGGTACTGGTGTTAAGGGGGCCCATTGCTCTGAGACATAATTTCAGGGATCATTTATCTTTATATGATACTTCCTCAAAAAAAAATTTCGTAATTTCGTAATTTAAGTCGCTTTCGAAGTAACTAAATAGCGAGATCTACAGGGTGATCAGAAAGTTTGGACGTCATTCTTTGCCCTACCATTTCTCAAGAACTTGACCAGTTTTAGTGATTCTTTTTTATTTTGTCAATTACTAGATACGCTTTAGCTATGTATAAAAGAATTTCAGTATGTCCTCCTTTGGCGGCCACAATAGCTCGTAAACGCGTTGGGAAATTTTCGACGATTGACGCGGCCTGTTCTACCGAAATTTCGTCCCAGGCTATTTTGTAGAGTGCGCTTCTAAGCGTTTTCATTAGCATGCTTATAGCGCTGGGTTTGTTCTGCAGGACTGACCAAACGGAATAACCCAACGGACACTCATTGGGCGAATTTGACAGCAGAACATCTCGACCGAAAATGTTCAAAAAAAGCCGTTTACAAAGGGAAATTGACGTCTATGCAGAATAAGCTGGTACCCAGTCTTACTGAAGTGTCCAGGGTCGATTCCCCGAACTGCTTCTTGGCCCAGGGGTCCAGGGTGTCCTTCAGAATCAGTTGCTGGTAGACTGCCGCATTTATTTTTACATTACGGTCGACATAAACAGAAAATAATGTGTAAAAAAATAATTTGATCACTTTTTTCTTTTGACATCTAAAGCTAGAAAAAAAAGACCTGATACAGAAATAAAGCAGCATTATTGTAGAGAGTTAAATGGAGAACAAAACAGGCGCAAAAGTTATTTTAAAAAATTTTAATTTTTGCGCAGTAATGGCGCAAATTCAAACATATCCACACTTTTGATCACCCTGTATATCATACTACTACAGGATAACTCAAAAAAGTTTGCTTGTTATATTGCGCAGAGTAAGCGAATTTTCATAAGGGTAGTATCAATCAATAGGGTATTACCAAAGTTTTTCTTATAAACGGGATTTCTTTTGAGTTGTTTAAAGGGGGCGGTTATACAGGGTGGCCCTATAAAAGAAGTCAGGCGACGTAACTTTTGAACGGGGCAATGCCCATGGCCCAAATTTTAACCGTATTGTGTCCTAGTATGGGGCTTCAAGGGGGCGGAGTTTGGACCTTTTCCTTTACAAACTGTCGTTGCGGGACTTCAAAATGTGCGAAAAAAGGGCCTTAAATCGGAGGTGACTTTAGAGGGTCACTGTAAAGCGGAGAATTAATATAGTGAGCTGATTTTTGGGCCAGGGGTTGTTCACAAAAGTGCAAATGTTTTGCAAAATATACTTTGGCAATCAGCAAAAAATGTCCCATTGGCCGATTTTCTGCAGATTTTTGGGAACTTTTTTTGAGCATTTTTTTCTGACGAAATTTTTGACGAATTTTCAAAACTTTTGGGAAAACATTCGCACTTTTGTGGACCATATCAACTCTCCGCTTTACAGTGACCCTCAAACGTCACCTCCGATTTACAGCCCATTTTTCGCACATTTTGGGTCCCGCAACGACAGTTTGTAAAGGAAAAGACCCAAACTCCGCCCATTTGAAGCCCCATACTAGGACACCATATGGTAAAAATTTGGGCCATGAGTGCCACCCCATTCAAAAAATACGTTTTTTTTATGAATCACCCTGTAGATGCATATATTCCTAAAAATTCAGGCCGTATTATCTACTTCGAAGCGAGTTATGATCGATAGATCCTTTTTTGGGCCACTCTGTAGTTTATTTACTACTGTTAATGTAAGATTTTACAAAATTTGCCTGAGAATGCGACATCAAGAGTATTCAACATCAACACATTAATGAGCGATAGAGAAGATGTGTAATCAATATACCGCTTTAACATAGCTTTTATCTTAACTAAAACTTACATTATTAATTTTTCTTGCCAATTTTCAATGCTTGACTGAGAAGAACTATATGAAGTAGTTGACGGAGCTTGGCTAAATATTGCTTAATTATTATTTAAGCAAATTTTAAATTTCGATATATACAGGGGGTAGTGGGTCGATTGGTGTGGTGGTCTAAACCAGAACTCATCAATTCCGAGGACGCGGGTTCAAATTTCGCTGAGGTCGACCCCTCACGTAACCAAGGTGCTCATCCCTCCGTGGGTCGGGGAATTGGTAGCAGCTTTGCTGCGAAAGTTTCTCACTGCCAACATCCTGGTGACAGGCATGCGACGGCCGACCGGATATTCTACTGTCGCTATCCATACTGGCGGGGTCTCAAGCCCACCAGCAAAAAGCGGACATTGCGATAGCGGTACAAAGGCTTAAGAACAATAAATAGATATATACAGGGTGTTAAATAAGTCATCATCCAACTTTGTTTTTGAATAATTGTTCCCAAAGTGCACCGATCAAGCTGAAACTTTGTATACTTATAATTAGGGCTGTAACGGGGACGGGGAATCCCCCGTCCCCGGGGAATTTCCCGTCCCCGTCCCCGTCCCCGGAATTTGAAATTGTCCCTGTCCCCGAAATTCCCCGTCCCCAGAATTTCCAATTCCCCGTCCCCAGAATTTCCAATTCCCCGTCCCCGTTACAGCCCTACTTATAATCCAGCCATTCCCATTTTTTTGGGAAAAGAATTATAAAACTTGGTCAGCGCATTGTCAAGTTATGGCCAACCAAAGGCAAACATTCGTTTTAAAGCGAATTGCCTACGAAGCGTGATGATAAATTCGTGGTTGAGGTCGGCAAGAAGAAATTTTGGATAATTTTAGGCTTAAATTCATTGAAAATATGATTTTGTTTTGCTTCATCGGTTTAAAACAAAAATTATCCAAATTTCTTCTTACCGACCGGGCCCTAGAATTTACCCTCACGCATCGCAGGCAATTCGCTGTAAAACCAGTGTTTGTCTTTGGTTGGCCATATCTTGACAATGCGCTGACCAAATTTAATAATTCTTTTTCCGAAAACATGGGAATGGCTCAACAATAAGTCTACCAAGTTTCAGCTTGATCGGTGCAAATTGAGAAAAATTATTCAAACACAAAGTTAGATGGTGACCTACTTAACGCCCTACTACCGTGAGGAACAAAAATTATTGAGCAATCATTTCGATACAATAACACAGACATGTAAAGTGAAAATGAAAAATTTTTCTGAAAATGAGACTTAGAGTCACCAGATATAAACCGTTTCAGCTCCATAATGGAACAACGTTGATTACTGACAGTACAACTATGCACGTACTTAGATTCTTGGACGATTCGTTCTTCCGTCAGCTCTATGTCATCTGTTTCGATCGAGGGCGCAGTTACTACAATTTTACTGAGCGGTGACACAGCAATGTACAGGGTGACGCAAAAATAACGAGATTTGGAAATATTTTTTGTTAGGAGGCAGAATCAAGCTTTGACGTCTTGACGTCTATTGGCCGATTGTAGCCCAAGGTATGAAGTATCGATTCCTGCCGTCATCGCAAAATTTTCTCTCAGGGGTTCTTTGTGAGGTGTTACTGAAGCCCAAAAACAGCTTGGTAAAACTTGACTACATATTTGAGCTAATAACTTTTCAACCAGTTGACGGATTTGGCTCAAACTTTGCAGAAATGTTAAGCTGATACCTGGGAAGAACGAGCCACAAGGGCTTGTGAATCATGCTTCTTGAAAAAGTTGTAGCCCCGCAAAGTTTATCGGCTTTTTTAGTCGACGAAGGTGTTCCTCTTTGAGTGATGTTTACGGTTGAATTTTACAGAGTTTTGTGGACAATTTTGGGTGCTCCAGATGTGCCTATATCAGGGCTATCCGGAACAAATAAGCTTTTGTGCGATTTCCGCATTATATAAAACGCGACCATTGAATGCATGCTCAAATAACAGCGCCAACGTGGGTGGTCTGTCTGACTCCAAAAATCGATATTGCTCAAATAAGGAAGTGGCCGAAAAACGTTTTTGCTTTCGACTACACAAATCATGAGATAACAAGAACACCAAAAATATCCAAAAAATTCCAAGAAATTTGACCAAAAACCTTACATAATGAGTAATTTTTTGTGAAAAATGAGAAAATTGCACTTCGTAAATTGGCCATTACTTTTATTTGAAGAAGCCCGATTCACAAGCCCTTTTGGCGCGTTCTTCCCAGCTATCAGCTTGACAATTGTGCAAAGTTTGAGCCAAATCCGTCAAGGGGTTGCAAAGTTATAGGCCCAAATATGGTTTATCGTTTTACCAAGCTGTATTTGGGCTTCAGTAACATTCTCCGCAAAGTACCCCTAAGAGAAAATTTTTCGAAAAGTGCGCCAATCGATAGTCCAGACCGTGAGCTACAACCGACCATAGACGTCAAGGCTTAATTCCACCTCCGAAAAAAAATATCGTCAAATCTCTTTTGTTTAAGGCCACCCTGTAAAAATGCTTATTTTAGTTAACAACCAAAGTTTCAACCAGTGTTGTCTTAATACCAAATTTTCGACATAATACTATACCAATACAATTCCTTGTGTTGGTATTGTCAAATAATACAATACAATACTATGGTATTATTTGCCAATACTTAAAAATACTCTTACTAGAGTAGTGCTCAAAAAATACTTTGGAGTAATATTTAACTTCTTCACAATTTTTTATTTTATAAAGCGGCCAAATGCTTGCGATTGAAAGAAATCAAAGAATACTTGAATATATCTGTTCGAGAAAGCCGTTTATTGTAAAAGAACGAAACACAAGGAGGTACGAGTGTCTTTAACAAGGGTGCACTCGTTAGCTGAGACCTGGGAGATTTTTATGGCACACATTTGAAAAATTTTCAGGAGTCCCCCTTTAGGTAGGTCCCCTATTTTTTGAAATTTCTTTGTTCTCATTGCTGATTGGTCCAATTGGTGCGATATTAGACTCGTTCGAAAGCTCAAATTTTCAGAATTTAATGAAATTAATGGTACTTTTAGTGGCCACAGTTGGAGACGTGAAAATTTTGATCGCTGATAAAGTGTAAAAAGCTAACTGCCTACGAAAAAATTTAAGATTCCCTCTAAAACAGTTTAAAACTTGAGCTTTCGAATGAGCCCAAGATTGCACCAATTGGACCAATCTGCGATGAAGACGAACAACTTTCAAAAAATAGGAGGTCGCCCCCTAAGGGGAGCTCCTGAAAAATAACAAAGTGTGCTGTAAAAATTTCCCAAGTCTCAGCTTTCGAATGCACCCCTGTTGAGGGTAATCGGATCATCCTGTGCTGAGAATGGCCGATTTAAAATGTAGGAGAAAAACTTTGAACACCCTCTAGAGTCAAAAGCAAATTTTCATCGGCGCGACTCTCAGAATTTGAAATGACAGTGCAGCGAGGGAAGCAATAAGGAGGGGCTACGATACCGATACTAGGTATACACTGTTGCGTACACAAACCCGATAGACTTCAAAATATTCCTTCCGATACGTTATGCTTTTGAATTCAAAAATAACAGAGACAACCAAAACGTTTAGGAAAGTATTATTTAAAAGTATTTTTTAACAATTCTTTTCTAATACCAGATTTTCGCAATAATACTATACCATTACAATTCTTTGTGTTGGTATTTTAAAAAATACCAATACAATACTATGGTATTTTAAAATACTACTGGTATTTTAGTACTTTTCAAAGTATTAAGACAACACTGGTTTCAATGCAACGCAACGAAAAAATAACAATAGAATTAAATATTGCCAATCTTTATTTTAATTTTTAGAAATAATTTGTTTAAAAATTTAGTTCGGTATTTTTAATATTAATAATGTGAAATCAGATAACAATGTAATTAATCCATCAGTTATATCAGATAGCTCAAAAAACACTGGAGGAGAAGTTAGTGGCTAAAAACTGCATTTTTTTTACAAATATGTGTATTTTTATATGTTAATTCTACAAATGTTGCATAGTAGAAAGACTAGCTAATAGTCCTATAGAGCGAAAAGATTGTCTAGATAATTTCATTAATTGACATTTTAAGTTTTATTTTTTTTTAATAATTAATATTTAATATATTCAGGAATGACAGAAATTTGACAAAGCTTATTTTATACGTTTTATGGTTAACTGACTTTCAAAAAAATTTAGCATCTAATAATATAATTAGTTTTACAGCAACACTAACTGTACCATAATAATCTTCCATTGCAGTTTGGCCAGATACGGAGTATCTCAAAAAGAGGTTAATGACGTGTTTTAATCAAGAATGCCGAGGCACTTATAGCCACATACCAAGAGAGATGGTCCCAGGCAGCGCTAATAAATTACAAGATACGCGGAAGCCGCACCCACAAGCGCGCCTGAAGCAGGCTAAGAATATGCATACGCTCTTATCTGAAACTGCTCTTTTGTTTTTAAAATTGTACCCGCATTGACTAAATCCTTTTGTGAAACGTTAGACAGACACCCGCACATTAATTGCTATGCGCAAGTTCCGTAGTGCTCACATGGCTTTGCGTGCCGAGCTCAAACATGCCTCTGTTGAAGGCACTCGAATCATCAAGTACAGGGTGACCCTAAGAAAACGAGATTTGGAAATATTTTTTGTTTTTAGGCCGAATCAATCTTCGACGTCTATTGGTCGGTTGTAGCCCGTAGTTTGGAGTATCGATTGGCGCAATTTTCAAAAAATTTTCTCTTACGGGTATTTTTTGAAATCTTACGGTAGCCCAAAAACAGCTTGGTAAAACTGCACA
>NIUQ01004506.1:0-13546 GCA_002796945.1 Plectus sambesii
AAATGCGCGAAATTGCGTAATTGAGTATGTCCGTAGAAAGTGCGTCAAGTGAGTTATTGCGATCGAACTTTTATAATTAAAAAAAGGAAATCTTAGTTAAAGGTTACCCTACAAAATGCAACAAATCGCATTGAACTTAGTCGTTATTACCAGAGTTGTTTGACATGAAACATATTCATGTTACTTCTAGGCTACTCGAAAAAGGGATATTTTATAAATTGCCACATCTCTGCGTTAAATGAACAGATTTTCGTCAAACTTTGTACACTGACCTTAGATGAACTCTAGTATATATGTACCATATTTCAACCTAATCGCTTCAGTTGATGTAAAATTATTCGAAAAACAAATCGTATCTAATAAAAAAACACCCGTAATTCTTTATTATACAGGAAGTCCAAACGTCACTTCACAAGATTGATTGCTTATAACGCTGCGAAGATGCAACTAACTTGAACGCGGATTGGTTAAAAAGAGATCCTCTACTGCTTACTTAAATTTTTATTTAATCTTTAAAATCGGTCCATTTATCATTATTTTGGTCTAATGAAACAAAAAGCGAGATTTCCACTACACAGATTGGCTAAAAAGTCCTGATACAACTTATTTTTCGTGTTATTAGATCCAGAATAATTTAATTGAGCTGAAACTTAACACGAATAATCTACAGACGCCAGGCTTTCGTTTGAAATACAGGGTGGCCCAAAAAAACGAGATTTGGTAATATATTTTGTTAGAAGGCGGAATCAAGCTTGGACGTCCATTAGTCGATTGTAGTCCGAGGTCTGGAGTATCGACTGGCGCAGTTTCCGAAAAATTTTCTCTTCGGGGCACTTTGTGAAGTCTTACTGAAGCCCAAAAACAGCTTGGTACAACAATAAACCATATTTCGGCTTAAAACTTTGCGATCCGTGAACAGATTTGGCTCAAACTTTGCACACTTGTTAAGCAGACACCTGAGAAGAACGGTGTAAAACCATTTGTGAATCGGGCTTCATGAAAAAAAGTTATGGTCAATTTACGAAGTGCAATTTTCTCAATTTTCACGCAAAATCACTATTTATGTAAGCTTTTTGGTCCAATTTCTTGGAATTTCGTGGACATTTATGGTGTTCCTGTTGTATCATGATCTGAGTAATTGAAAGCAAAAACGTTTTTCGGCCACTTTCTCATTTGAGCAATATCGATTTTTGGAGTCAGACAGACCACCCACGTTGACGCTGCTATGTCCGCAAGCATTCAATGGTCGCATTTTGGAAAATGCGGAAATCGCGCAAAAGCTTTATTGTCCGGATTGCCCAGACGTAGAGGCGCCAGAAGAACCCAAAATCATCAAAAAAATTTCAAAAATTTCAACCAAAAACTTCACTCAAAGATGGAGTGCTGCGTTCACGAAAAAAATTGCACCTCGTAAATTGGCCATAGCCTTCATTGAAGAAGCGCAATTCACAAGCCCTTTTGGCTCGTTATTTCCAGGTATTAGCTTAACAAGTGTGCAAAGTTTGAGCCAAATCCGTTAACGGGTTGCAATGTTATAAGCCCAAATTTGGTGTATCATTTTACCAAGCTGGTTTCGGGCTTCAGTAAGAACCTCACAAAGAGAAAATTTTACGATGACGGCAGAAATCGATACTCCAGACCTCGGACTACAATCGACTAATAGACGTCCAAGCTTGATTCCGCCTTCTAACAAAAAATATTGCCAAATCTCGGTTTTTTTGGGCCACCCTGTACATATATTGAAATCGGCCATGCCGTTGTTAAGATATGATCCAGCAAACATATATCACTCTTTTTTAGCGAATTCTCTGCTACGCGCTTTACCATGCTCTCGCTCATTCTTCGAAACGAGCGCTTACGTTTGCTTGGTTATACGCTATATATTGGTAACGCCATAACAGATTTCAATAGCTCTTTCCAAACGAAAGCCCAACGTCTGGAGATTATTCATGTTAATTTTTCATCTCAGTTAAATTATCTGGATCAAGCTCCGCAAAAAATTAGCTGTATCATGACATTTTAGCCACTTTGTGTAAGGAAATCTTTTTTTTTTAATTGGCACAAAATGACAAAAAATGGACCGATTTGAAATATTAAAAAAAATTAAAGTTAGAAGTAGGGGCTATCTTTTCAACCAATCCGCGTTCAAGTTAGTTGCGTCTTCGCCGAGTTATTAGCAATCAATCTTGTTAAGTGACGTTTGGACCGCCCTGTAGATACTGTGTGGTATTTTTCGTAAACTGTATGATCCTATGTGGAATACCGGGCGAGCCCTTCTAGAAACCTGTTGATAATCTCCCAGTGTATGTTTGCAACAAATCATAGCAATCTAAAAGAGTACAACAAATTTGAGTAGTATTAGACGCTGCAGGATCTCTTAAAGAGCGCAGCTTCTTTCTTTTTGCGGCTGGTCGAAGTTTGGTTTATCTAAAAAAGTGCAGCATAAACTTTTAAAATGAGCTTTATTGGTTTGCAGAAGCAATCAGATAATAAAGCAAAAAATCGCGTTCTCCTAAAAATTCTGGAAAAAAGAGGAGAATCAGCATTTCAAAAGTTCGTCGAAGCGCTATTTGAAACACAGCAGCTCGAATTGGCTAAGCTCCTCAGTGAGACAGCAATAATTGCGCTTTCAGTAGCTGATAAAGAGCATTCGCGCGAAGTTCTTCGAAAGTATGTCTCACGCTTATTTTATCGCTGGAATTCAAATGAATGAAGTGTTGTGAGTTTTTAATCAGAGTAGTTGACTACCGAATCCAGATATTTGCTTCGGTGTACATGCCCTTTGCGTACCTGCCGCACTCTTTTATCCCGACGCTGTGTACAACTCTGCAATATCTATTCCAGGGCCATGTGTCTTTAAAATTATCTTAATGAGGTTGATTGTTTTACGTTTCAGATTATCCCTGTTACAACTTCTTCAAAAGGCATATTTCTTTTTATGTACCTCAGTGGGTCAGAAATGTTTTAATTTGTTCGCGTCAATCGCTTTAAGGTTGTCCGAAAGTGGTTGATCGGCTTAGAACCTACAAAAATTTCAATATCATTCAGCAGTTTTATTTCCATAGAAAAATCAAGCATTTGAGAACAGAGTATCTATCATCATAAAAAAAGAAGGTCTTACTTTGATTAGATAATTAAAAACTGAGAGATTTTTGATTCAGATATGGATGTGATCGACTACAATGTCGGTGGGTAGCCACCGACTACAATGCCGTGAAATAACACATATATAAAAGGAAAATCAAAACAAATGTGTTTTGAAAATAAATTAACATGCGCTGCCTTGGCATGCAACACTGAATAGTAGATTAAGAAGGGTGTTGCGCAACGAGAAAAGCATTTGTCGTTTCAAATGGTTTTTTGAGTCGTTATTAGCGTTGACATTGTTCATATGCAGCATTTCTTATTTATTGATTATGAAAATAACATAAGCAGTTGAGAGCGGTCGTGTAACGCATCTCAAAGACATGAAAATGACCTCAAAGTGGCTCTTCGTTTGGTCTCATTTATTTGCGTATGGGGACAGGTTAGGCTTGAGAGTATGGCCAGACAACTTAAGTGTTGAATGAAGGACGTCGCCAAAGGACAATTGTACTTGTTCTAATGTCGGAGCAGTTTTTGAAACTTATGTGACTTCATAAATATCAAAACAATGTTTTTAAATTCGCCAGGATCAACTCAGTTTGATATTTATTGCGTATTACTTATAACCTAACATTTTAATTAACAAATAGTGTCGAACTTCATAAAACAAATTGTTAATTTGTGCTTAAATTTAGCGTCTTGATTAGAGCTGTAACGGGGTCGGGGTAACCCCGGACCCCGCGGGGTTACCCCGACCCCCGACCCCGCCCCCGACCCCGACCCCGCCCCCCCCCCCCCCCTTTTTAAAAAACCCCCCCCCCCCCCNCAATAATCTGTTACTCATGTGCCTGATAACTCGCTTTGTTCTCGTATATTGTCTCATCTCACTCGCTATAGCGGGCTCTATTTCCTGCAACTAACTAAATGCCTCCTCAAAAATCTGTAGTGTGGGATTGTTTTATAAGGCAAATTGGCGATAGCAATAAGGCTTTGAGCAAGCTCTGTAATGGGCTAAAATCGTGCAAAGATAGTTCGATCAAGAATCTTCGCGATCATTCTTAAGCCGCCCGCAAGATCAGCCTGCAATACAGGCCCACCATTTTCACTTAAATTTAAGAATTTTCCTTAAATATGGGTGCGCTGTCTTAAATCTTATAAGACAAAAAAATTCAAGACAAAAAATGATCAGGAAAACGTGTTAATTTCTGTCATTCGCTGAAACGTTACGATTGTCTTGTCATCTTTTTGTCTTTCTTGGAAATCGGATGTTACTACTAACGCCTATTCTTCTATTTCATAAAAAAAGAAATTTCGAAAAAATCGCAAAAACGATGTGATATTTAGTCTTAAATTGGAAGCGTTTGTATTAAAAATTCTTAAATTTCAAAAATCTATCTAAAAAAGCGATTTTCGACCTGACATCCCTGCTAATGCACGTTCTACAGTCATCCCATTTGCTTTTAATGACTGTTTGCGTTGACGTTTAAGTGAAATATTTCACATGTACATGAAAATTTTGCGGCCAATGGGTGATAATGACAATAAGCACATTTCAAAGCCGCGTTTTTAAGAATGTGGTTAAATTTTAGTAGGTCATAGCCAACCCCGATCGACCCCGGGGTCAACCCCGACTTCAACCCCGACCCCGACCCCGACCCCGACTCTCCAACCCCGACCCCGTCCCCGACCCCGACTTTTGAAATCAACCCCGACCCCGACAAACCCCGACCCCGACTCTTCAACCCCGACCCCGTCCCCGACCCCGACTTTTTGAAAACCCCGACCCCGTTACAGCTCTAGTCTTGATATTTGTTTTTATTTCATCTCATTTACGCAACTCACATACGAAATATAGCACGTATTTTTCATTAAACGTCACGTATTGATTCGGGGCTAACACGCACAGCCATTGCGAACGTGTTATAGCCAATCATAGTTTGTCGTGAAGGCAGAAATTTTTCATCTCAAAATAAAAATTTTTGCTTTGACGTCCAAATCTATGGTCAGAATTAGAATTTGTTTAAGGGATCTAGATAGAAAAGAAAAAAATTTAGAGTCTAAAATCATTTTTAACTCATAGTTAGCACTGGTGCAGCATTTTTTTTCAAATATTTTTGTAGGCTTAAAAGAAAATAATCGCGATCAGAATTATAATGATATTTTAACTGCGAAAAATACTTCTAAAGTCACTCAAATAATTTTTATAATTTTCTTTCAGCATTAATCAGTCACTGAAACAAAAATATTCAATGATATTTCGAAAAGCTCATCCGTTTTCATTGCCATTTACATTTGACATGGAGAACACATGGGTGTCTTTGGCACTAAAAGAAGATTGGATAATTTCATTGGCCACGGAACACCATGCAGAACTGCTAAATAGAGCATTTTTAAAAGTGAAGATGTTAATTATTGAAGGAGATCCAGCAACGGGAAAAACTTCGCTCATGCAAAGACTGGCTTATGAATGGGCAAAAGAGGAGCAAGGCTTGCTACACTATGATCTTGTTGTATATGGTGAATTTCGAGAGGTGCGTGAACAAACATTTAATAGTATTGCAGATTTGGTGTTAGAATGCTCCAAGAAATATTTCTCAGATAGAAAAAATTCACTAGACAACCGGAGTTATGAAAATCTGAAGAAATTAATGAACAATGATCAATTTTGTGAAGAGCATAAGATTTTGGTACTGTTAGATGGTTATGATGAATCGTCTTTAAGCAAGCAGTGTACTGAACTAAATACATATTTATCAGCAAAGACAATTGATGAAACACCGTTATTTAATATTGTAATAACAACAAGAAAGGGTTATTTATCACATCTTCATGGTCGAAAAGGAAGATTCGTATTTGCTGAGGTACTTGGATTTAAAACTGATGAGCAAAAGAAGAAATATATATCGAATCACTTTGCTTCAATGAAGAATTCGGCTGTACAGATACCTGCGGTACACCATTTACTGAACAATAACCAAAATTTGAGCAAACTTGCCGAAACACCATTATTTCTCACCTTTGTTTGTCTAGTTCATGAAAGAATCATTGATGGAACATTACTGGAGTTATACTGCAATATCATTTGGTGGCTCATTGACAGGCATCAACAGGATTATCCTGATCGCGATATTCCTTGTTCTTTCGAATTTCGAAATGGTACTAATGACAAGTTTGAAACTATTCAAGAGCATTATCTACACTTTCCTCAGCTACATTGTCTCGGCAAATTGGCGTTGAACAAGCTACAAGAGAATGTATTCACATCTTCGGATTGTGAGCAATTTAAATTGCAACCAATTATAGAGCAGGTTGGATTGTTGAGAAAAGAAAGGCAACATGACAATTCATTTAAACTTACAACCTCGTACTTTTTTCCACATAGGACCATTCAAGAATTTCTTGCAGCTTTCTACTACTTTTGTTCAAAAATTCCTACGAATGAATGGTTATTACCAAATTCTAAATTTGATACGTCTAATATGAATGAATTCGAGAAATTTCTCTTACGAATCGCTTTATCGAACAAAATGCCAGTACAGACAGAGATACGCAAATATTATTTCGATAAAATCGACAGAATTGAATTAGACTTCACATTTGATGCATTTAATACGACAACTGGTTTCAACAATAAGCTGCTAAACTGGTTTCTGTCACAATGTAAAAACATGCAAAATATAACGTTGTATGGCAAATTGAACTGTGCAAGGCATGAATTAAGCAAGTTTAGAGCAGGCACATCTATACACAATGAATCAACTGTCACATCCAAAATATCCAGTCCAACGCTGTTCTCATTCTGTGACTTGACGAAGCTCCACTCATTGGAATTTTGGAAATGTACATTTGAGGCCAATTCTCAGTTATCCTTCACAAATTGTCCATCCCTGAAAAATCTGCAATTGAGAGAATGTAAAGTTGAAAGTGGTACAACCCTTGGTGTAGCAACGTTGCCATCAATAGAGGCACTGACTTTTGAGAGATGCACTTTTGAAGCCAATTCTCAATTATCTTTCACAAATTGTCCATCCCTAAAAAATCTGCAATTCATTCGATGTGAAATGAAAATAAGCACAAACCTTGGTTTTGCAACATTGCCAGCAATCAATACTATGGGGTTCTCTAGATGCAAAATTGTTTTGACAACGTGGCAGTCATTTACAGATGCAATAAGAAATAGTTCTGTCAAATATTTAAAGCTGAGATTTGGAGAAGATTTCAATAAGGAATTCTTAATTCACTTACAAAAATGCAGTGATGTTGAAAAAATGGAAATCACAATACAGAATTACAAAATCCGTCAAAATGACCTGCTATCATTCTGTGACTTAATAAAACTACAATCAGTGACATTTGGAGATTTTCTTTCAGGGTGCATATTTAAAGCCAATTCTCAGCTGACCATTATAAATTGTCCATCTCTGAAAAATATGCAGTTCATTCGATGTGGATTTAATAGCTGCACTAACATTGGTATGGTAACACTACCATCAATTGAGATACTGACATTTGAAAAATGTACATTTGAAGCCAATTCTCAGCTGTCATTCACAAACTGTCCATCTTTGAAAAATTTGCAGTTCAGTGGATGTGATATTCAGAGTAGTACAAATCTTGGTTTTGCAGCTTTACCAGCGATTGACACTGTGGGATTCTATGAATGCGGTATTGATTTAGCAACATGGCAGTCAATTACAGATCAAAACAAAAACAGTTCTCTGAAATGTTTGAAGCTTTCTTCAGATGTTTTAATGATAGCAAGTTATTCTCAATTTCTACATCACCTGCAAAAATGCGAACGCATTGAAGAAATTCATGTTAAAGATATTTATGATTCCAATGTTTATGATTATATTTTGAATAGTTATGAGGAAGAAGTGACTGCAAATTTAGCACAAACAGCACAAAAACTACAAAGACTTCGGTGCATCACCATTATTTTGGATGCAAATGGCAGAAGACTGAAAGAAAGGAATAAAGAACGAATTGAAAAAGCTGGCCAAGAAAGAAATCACAACTTTTTGATCAAATATGTGGAATAGAGCATAGCCTAAGCTGTAAGAGCGAACAAGATCAGTATAAAATAGTGCTCTTATTAGTCAGCACTATTCCTCAGGGCAATACTGAAAAAACGCCTCTACAAGTAACTCTGGTTTTGCTAAATATGAGAAAATTATCGTGATTTGCAAAACATTTTATTGATCAGAGTTATCCCTCTCCCTGTATGGGTCTTCACATTTCATGCGCCCTCACCCCGCCTTTAAACATCATAAGATGGAGACGCAAGGTGTATGCATTATGGCCCAGTTATTAATAGATGGCAAAATATTCAAATGGCTGGTAAAGACGTCATGATTTCAGAGCATAATATCTTGTAACTCAAAAGCATCAGATTTAATTAAAAGAAATCAGTCGTTTTATCGAAATTATGAATTCACAATACGTTGCTAAATAAAATCCTAGTGGCCTATCGGAATGAGCAAAATATCTCTCTGAGCAAAACGATACCTTTAGATTGAGGTATATGCTAAAAGAGGCATTTGATCTTATGAGAACAGAAAAGTGAAGAAAATCAGTACTGAGAGTCACTTCAATATTAATTTATGTTATGCCAAGTTTTTTATTGTCCAATTCTGTGCTAATATACAATATTAGCTCACTTTCTCTTGTCTTCATCTTGACACAGAGATTCTTAGATTCAAGGAGATGGAAACAGCCATAGAAGATTTTAAATTCTTACAAGATTTCCAAGTTCTGGTTAATCACAACTTCTAACTCATAAATTAAGAAGAAATGAATCGCAAGTAAGAAATGGTTGTAACCATGATTATGGCTGTAATGAGATTTATGAATTCCTGCAATACAGGATGTGTCCCCCTCTTCATTACAGCCTACTACAAGAAATGAAGAACGCATAAAGCAGCAGTGCAAGCTCAATCTTCCACTTGAAATGCTTCGTCACAGTACCAGTGACAAGATATTCAGATATATGTCCTAACGATTTATGAATGATTAAGTGTAGACATTAATGCCTACAATGATTGAAGGATTTAACACTACTTACCCAGTTGAACGAGATCATGAGTCCAGTTCACCTTGAATTTGTGCTGTAAACCAAAATGAGATCCAAGTTTAGTAACGGTTCAGCAAAAAATTTTACAAATTTCAGTATTTACCTGAAATTATTTCGGCATTTGAGCTTTAAAATAGATTTACTTATTAGTCACTTTAATCCTCAGTTGGAATATCAGCCTAATGAACGTTCACCAATTATAGCACACGCGCCAAAGAACAATGGGTCGGTTTCATATCGCGTACTTTAGCTAAAGTCGGACTTAACGCAATGATGAAGGATAGGCCTTAAGTACGACTTTAGCTAAAGTACGCGATATGAAACCCGCCCAATGAACAAGAGAATGCGAGATCATTATTCGCAACCCCAGATTATCTGGAAAGAAGTAATAACCTAGTCTTATCATCATTTAATAATGTGAAAGATTTAATCGTATCTGGAGAAATTGAACCTGGCTTCATTTTGAGCTAGGTGCGAGTTTCCAAAAAAGGTAATGTTATCCGAATCAGAATGTTCCTTTGGTAAATAATCGTTACTAGTGGAATAAAATTTTTTTGCCACATGTGCCATTAATTTGTTCGTTAGAGCTATAACACGGCAAGCAAGCAACCATTATTGTAGCACAATCACTCTTGCGCTAAGCAATATTTCAACGCGATCGCAAATGTACAGAGTTATCCAATTTTTTCTCCCCTTTTTTCCGAATAACTTTCGTTAAAGTTGTACAATTTGCTTGAATCTTTTGTTGTTGGATTCACAAGAAAATAAGAATTGTTTTGGTATTATGATCAGTCAAAGCGGATAAATATGAAGGAAGATACAGGGGTATAATGTGAGTAACCTTATTAATCGAAAAATGAGGTTCTTAGCCCGCCATTTTATGATTGATTTCAAAGTGCTACCATTTCTGAACCACCTAACCGATTTTGCCAATATTTTACAAGAATGTAGCAGTTTAACTGAGTTTACGTCATTCCAAGTTTCATGTTATTTGGTTCTTCGCATCCTTTATGACCAAGCGTTCAAATGTAACCATTCAAATACAGCTGCTTTCACACCGAATTCAAAGTTTTATTTTTTAATTATTTAAACCAAAGTAATCTTACTGAGCTTAAACTAGACTTAAGTAGTCCATAGACATTGGGATTTTGTTTGAATAAAGAATTATTGAATTCGATCATGATGTTGTCAAGATATGGCCAAGCAAACATAGGCAATCATTCTCATGCCAGCTGCATGCGAAGGCCATAACCAGTGTTGTCGCAGTAAAGTCGGTAATTACTTTACTGACTTTTACTGACTTTTACTTTTACTAACTTTCGCAGTAAATTTACCTGTATTTGAAAGTCAGTAATGATGAAAAGTCGGTAAGTAAAGTTGATATAGGCGTACAGATGGTATACGGTTGTATTGCCGCATGTTTGAATCGTTATCCTAATGACGGCGCTACGTATTTGTTGGATGCATAATTGATTTTTAAAAAAGAACTCCGGCCGCCGGAGTCGAACCGACTTACGGCGAAACGACTAACCACTACACCATCGCAGCAATTAAAGAATTAGCTCAAAATTTCCGATCAGATTATCATGTCAGATTCCTTTCATGTTCGTTCAACGAGCGCGTACGTAGTAATTATTGATTTTACTGACTTTTACTTTACTGACTTTACTTACTTTTTCTTTACTGACTTTGCTTTACTGAGTAATGAATTTTACTGACTTTTACCTTACCGACTTTACCGACTTTACTGCGACAACGCTGGCCCTAACCATACCTTCACGCATCCTTGAAAATGAGTGCTCTGAGTTTGCATGGCCTTATCATGGTAATCCCAAGACAAAATTCAGTCATTCTTTATTCAAACTATAGCCGAATGTCTCCAGACTATTAATGCCAGGTTTCAGCTTAGCTGGATTTTTCTAGACTAAGTAAATCAAAAAATAAATTGTCGCATTTCGTTGGGCACACTCTATTTTTCGTTAAATATGGTAGCTCACATAAACCCTTGTAGCTCCCTTCATTCTTTTCCGGTTGGCTGATCACGATATAAAACAAATTCTTATTTTCTTGTAAATCCAACAAACTAAAAATCAAGCAAACTGAACAACTTTAACAAAGTTATTAAAAAGAGGAGAGAGAAAAATTTGATCACACTGTATGTAAAGGGTGGTCCAAGAAAACCTTTGACTCTCCTAACTCGGAGAAGTAACGCCCAGAAGCGAAACTTGGACCAGAGATGTCCCCTGAGGCGAGCTTGAAGTGGACAGATTTTCAGCCAGAAAGTCGCTGTGGGACCCGGATGGCAGTACAAAATATGGTCGAAATCGCCTTACACATGGGCCTTGTTTGAGACCGTATAACTTTCGTTCAAGATGTTTTTCGCCAAATTGATGCGTTCTTCCGATAGGGAAGTTCTAGCCAAACGTTTTTGTTAGAGCGTCAGCTCACGACTCGTCCGCGTACTTAACAACCCGCTAGGTTATAGCACGAATACATTCTACTGTACTGTATTATGTCATTGTGCTATCGTTATCCTAAAATGTATTCATTTGGTCGTCTCGTCTCTTCTCTGTTCTATTCTTTTCTCTCGCTATCCTAGCTATCTCGCTTCTCTATAAACCTAGTTAGCACGTATTCTTCCGCCTCGCATCCCAATAAATATATGTCAATCAACGACACAACAGATTTGCAAAAAGAAATTTGAAAATCCATCAAGAACGGAAAAAATGGCATAAGTTTAATGAACTGAATGAAGAGTGTCATGGTGAAGCGCTCTTCGAATCAAGCATCATGGAATCCATCAGAAGTATTCAAATTTGGGAAACTGGATACTTTTCTGCAAGTTTAGCTTCAGGACTACAATTTGCAATAGAAATTAGTCTGATTTGAGACTTAAAAAATTTGACATACAGACCACCCACAGTGCAAACATTGGCGAAAATTTTATTTCACTCATGAGACTGAATTCTTTCAACGTCCAGTGAGCGCAAATAACAAAGAGCAAAGAAAACCTTTTGTGATGGATTTCCATATGATTATCGAACTCCCTGAATTAGTGATGTCATGCATGTCACGTGATTACACCCAAGTTCAATTCCCAGTTCGGTTGAATATTGGTTTAAAGTTTTGCTTTCCTTGTTTTCACTGCTTTAGCTCGTCGAGCGTTGAAAGAAATCATTTTCAAGAGTGAAATTCCATTTTCGCAATTTTTTGCACTGTGGGTGGGGTGGTCTCAGGGTCAAAAATTTCAAAGCCTAGAATCAGGCTAATTTTTTTGGTAAATTGTAGCCCTGAAGTTGAACTTACAGAAAAGTACTTATCTGGCAATATTAGACACTTCTGATGTGTTCCATGATGCTTTTATCGAAGAGCATTTCACCATGACATTCTTCATTCAGATCATTCAACCTATGTCATTTTTTTAATTCGTAATGGATTTTTAAGTTTGTTTTTGCAATACGTTTGGCTAGAACTCCTCTATCCGAAAAATGCACCATCTTTGCGAAAAATTTCTTGAGAAATAAATTGTTCGGTCTCAAACAGGCCCCAAGTGTAAGGCGATTTGGGACATGTACTGAACTGCCGCTCGGGTCCCACAACGACTTTCGGGCTGAAACTCCGCCCACTTCATGCTCGCCCTATGGGACATCTCTGGTCCAAGTTTCGCCTTTGGCCGTTACCTCTGCGAGTCAGGAGAGTTGAACACATTTTTTTTGGAACACCATGTACATTTCTGTTTACATAATTTATTCTAATATCTATATATACCGTATTTACGAAAATAGCGTTACTGTATCACTATTAATTCAATCCCTCGCTACCCTGTACCACTGTTTCTGCATGTACAGTCGAAACCGGATAAGTGCAACTCGACCGGGCACGAAAAAATGGTTGTACTTAAGCGGTTATGCACTTATCCGGTTTTAGATCATGTACAAAGCATAGGGCGAAAAAAATTCGGGGCATACAAAAGCATCGAGACTGTTGCACTTAACCGGTTTTTGCATTTAAGCGGGTTGCACTTATCCGGTTTTGACTGTACCACTATTTCTGCGTGTACCACTATTTCCGTATATACGGTAATTACTTTTGTCCGTCTGTCTGTCTGTCTGTGTGTGCCAGCGTTCTGATTGGCCCGAACCCGATCCGAGCGCCCCCTCGTGACTAGCGTCGGAAACTACCCTTGCTTAGTACGGGCCGAGGCCCCGTCGTGGCAAATGTCGAGATCTGCGCGTTCTTAGTAGGGGTCGGGGCCCCCTTTGAGGCAAAAGTTGGAATCTGCCTGGTCCTATTCCGATCCGGGCGCCCTCTCCCCGTGAACGTCAGAAACTATCGAATTTCGTACCGTTCAACGGTTAAGGGTGATAAGCAAGGAAGTTTGGAGCGCGC
>NIUQ01004507.1:0-13502 GCA_002796945.1 Plectus sambesii
AACTCACCGATATATGCGCACGCTAACCAACTGCACGACACTTTTAATTTCATCTTAGTGCTTTTGCGTGCTCACAGGAGTTTATTACTACGAACATGATCATAAATATTATTGAAATTGACGGTGGCAGTCACGAGCCACGCTCAGCGACGCCGATTTTAATTATGAACGAATGAAGTTATTGCTTCGGGCTGCGTTTTTAGCTCTGGAGTAGTGAGGATAGAAGGACTGAAGCTATCAACATTGCTGCAATCCTAGACATTGTTGCACGTGTTCCTTGGCGCCGAAATAGAATATATACAAACTTCATTTGCTCTGATGAATAAACAATTCCGATCACACGTTTCAGTAAAGATATCAAGCAGTTTTACGAGATCAGTACAGTCCTGTCTCACTAAATCTCAGAAATAATATCTCAGATTTCTGAGAGAAGAAACAAGTCTTATGGGGCGTTTACATAGTTGCATAAGCGAGCGCAGCGGAATGTAGCGGAACGGAGAGAGCCGCGAAGGTAGCGATAAACCAAGTGACCAGGAACAAAATGAAAAGTTTTGGTATGTCGAAATGCGACTGACAACGACACAGCGGCGAATGGAAAGACAAACGGCTGGCGTTTGACTCCTAGACTGTAACACCAACGAGTAGTTTCGAGGGGTCACAAAGGTCGTCGATATCGTCAGGGCTGCTCGAAGGCGGAACTGGCAGTGGGCGCAGAAGCTAGCGAAAATGGACAAACAACGAAGGACCCAGCGCATCACCGAGTGGCGACCGCCGAGCACACGAGGAAGAGGACGCCTCCGCCGGCGATGGCGTGATTCAGTTAGTAGAATTACCGGTGCCAATTGGATGGCAAAGGCGCGAGATGTAGATAGTTAGAAGAGACTAGGAGAGGCCCATTTTGAAAATGATTGCGATTAGGCTTTTTGACTGAATTAAAATAAACAAATTTTGGTATGCCTACTTTTATGGAACATTCAGTCTCATATGTTTAGTAAGAACTGGTTGGTCGAGCGTTGGCAAATCAGCCGTATTAAATCTGATTCTAAGGAAAATTTCGAGACCTGATATTATCCGAAAGCATTTCAGAAGAAAAACGACGAAGCTTTGAGCCAAAGTAGCGCGGGAAAAACCCACTTAACTGATATCGACCGCTTGGTGCTGGGTTTTATTAGTGTTAAGTTGGCCGCTGTCATCGGTCTTTCTACTCCAGAGAGTGAAGCGGATGGCAAAGACAAAGAGTAATTCGCTAAGAGGGTAGCTCTTAGCTGGACAGCGAATAGCTGCGCGCGCCTTGATAATTCCTCATGCAAACAGAGGTGGTTTGACGCACAGTCGTTTCAGGCACTGGAACGATCTGAATGCGCATTTTATAAGACTCAGGATCTTCCTATGCGCCCGGTTGTTGAGCGCTCGTTTTCAGTGACGGAATGAGCTAGTGGTGCATAAGTCAATCTTTCACAGGATAGGCCGAATCACCAAGATTTATGGAGCGGCCGGACGCTCACCATCCATTTTCAAAGCTTCTACACAGCACTAGGTTTCGTAATAGGCGTGCATCGTTTACAGCACCCGATCAACTGACCGAGACTGCGTAGAAACGAAGGTTAGGACCGCAGACGAACATGGCGTTAATCGAGTGTCTACCATTTCTGTCTATGAAATGATCTTCACATTCGGTGGGCGCCAAAATCTCGATCAAATTTCCATCTACTGCACCAGTAACACATGACATATTCGTGTTGTCGTAAAAGCAATTAACCAAACTGTCCACTAACCATCTTATGCTTGTTGGGAATACTTTTTAATTGACCGCAGGTGTCGCGAAGTTCGCGATTTTCTCTGCTTCAGAAGCATGCAATTCGATCTAGGATGTCTAGACATGTTTTATACGTGCTGAATCAGATTACTGTCCCTCTACTCGTCAGTTTTGGCCTCGTGCATGTCTGGTGGCAACAAACGAACGGCGAATCTTTTTTAATGATTTTTGTGACACGGTTTTCATTTTATGCTTTGCAATGTCGCTGCTCGCTTTTTGCAACACTTTAGTTTAATACATACCAGAAACAGACATTTGCAAAGCTTTTCACCACACTTCTACCTATAATTTCGTAAACATTAAGCAGTACATAGAATAACAGACAGCTACTGTTGTGTTTCACAATCATTTCACTCACGACACCGTTCGCGTCCAGCTGAGGTTCGAAAATCGCCGCATTATTTATGGCCACCCGTTCAGCACTCGTTCATGATGTCGATTTGGTATTTTCGCAGATTTTCGCAAGTCGGAAAAGAACTGTATCAAAGCACCGGGTACGAACGCTTCGGCAATCGCCTTTGGCAAGAGAGGAAGCTGCATTTCGGCATGAAGCAGCGTTGTCACTTTAGTTGCTGGCGACTTCCTGAAAATGTCACTATACTGTCGTCTCACGAAGGCACGAGTGGGAGGTGGCGAGACAATTTATTCGCAGACCGCGAAGGGACAATACGACTGGGTCTGATAAACGCGATAAGATCAAATCAAGTCGTACTCTATTGTTTGATTGCGTGGATGTCATTATGTAAATAAGAAATGTGTATCCCCAGCTGACGCTACAACAGTCATTTTGTTAAAATTCGTGCAGTTAGAAAGCCATTCTAGCTACTTTGTCTCGAACTGAGCAACTCCCACATAAAGTATGCGTTACGGCCGCTGATGTAGTAAAATTTCGTGTTCACTTGGGTGTTTGCACAAATTCTTTTTGCTTTTTGTAAATTCAGGATATGCGGTCGAATACGAAAAAATGTCGTACTAAGGTTGTTAAGGCAGATTATTTTACGTCTGTTGTGTAAAGTATCGTTCAATCTGCCCCATCCGCAGGACTTCGGCAGAATGACATATAAGGGAGAGTCAGATGAAAACCGGTAGTTCATTGTCATTATTTTGACTACGAATTACCGGTTTTCACATGACTCTCCATTCTAATTGAATTTTCCTTTTTATCATTGGTACTGTGGTGAAATATTCGCCAACTGCGACGCGAACTCAAACTTAACAGAACATTCTTAAATTGGAGTAATTTTTTATAAAAGAACGGTAACGTACGGAAAAGAGGAGGTATAAAATACCTGGCACTCTTTTAATTGCGAGCACCATACGAAGCGAATAATATCTTTGTCCGCCTCTCACCCCTCTCTCTCTCTCTCTCTCTCTCTCTCTCTCGTGGTGCGCTTGTTCCAAAACACTAACCGACGCTCTTAGTTTGGACCGAATCGTTAAGCGAGACCCGCTACTCGCATATACCGAAACCTCAGTTGTACAAGAAAAAGGTCCTCATTCTAAGACGCATAACTTCCAATGCTCTAGGTGGTAATGTGCGCATTTCAAATTGGTACATTAGACTGAGGCTAAAAGAGCAATAACGCAGTAAATGCCTTGTGCGCAACGGCTTAAAATGGGCACACCCAACCAAAGCAAGCGCTTTCTATAAAGATTAGGATAAGAACAACCCTTCGCTGTAGTATGCGTATGCGCCCACGGTCCGTTTAAACAATTTACTGACTCTGTCGCCGGAGAGAGGAACACTCCAGAAGGATAGGTCCAGGCGCGAACTATTCCGCTCTGAGGCGGAACTGCCGAATGGTCCACGCCGGTCATGACGACGCTGCGAACTTTCTCTTCTGCCCGGAAGTGGCTCAGGTCGATGGTGTCGCGCGCTGACACTAACCCCATCAGCTGCGGCTTGGTCATGTGTCGCACAATGAGAGCGTCCTGCAGATGGAAACTTTTCGCGCAATAAAAGACGCATAAGGCAACGTCAGATAGAGGCGCGCCGGAGGCAGTCAGTGACCTCGACTCCGCACCTTATCGATGCAATCTGCATCGATGAGACATTTGCCACGCTTGCATACCTCGTCGCATTTGCCAGGTTAAAGCAACGCGACACACACACAAACAATCCACTTACCGCTGCAACTTCCTCCACTAGTTCGAGACCGGCCAGTTGCGAGTCCCAAAGTGTTCGATATGGTCCCAACGGATGCAGTCGATAACTGATCTCTTCCACCGTCGCATCTCCGATTATCCCTTCAAGTTTGAATGCGTGACTTTTGCTTTCGACGCAATAAGTTTTGTACACGGTTATTCCTTTCTGAAAAAAAATCACTCATTAAACGTGTCACTTTTTACCAACACAGAACGAAGCAGATACTAACAAGAGGCGCAAGTTATGTTGGCGCAGTAGTAGAAGAAAAATAGAAAAACCAACTGCTTGTTTGCACACATCCCATCGAACATCGGGACCCCAGAGCAGTTTCTCCACTTCTTTGCGCGCCTCAGCCACTTGTTGCAGAAGCTCACAAGAAGACATAGATTACTGACGGCAACGTGATTAACACGGCGCGTTCGGTTCAGAAAGAGACTGCCAAGATGCCTGCGCAACGTGGTTGAAAGTCGGACGCCACATACAAGATCGACGGACGCGCTCGTCGCCTCGTCGCCGCGCTGCCCTCTAATCGGGTCGAATTGCCGATTTGGGCATTGACCGATTTGCGAACCCCAATGTACAACTATTCACATTTCAACCACAAAATTGAGACCATAAAGAAAAGATTCTCGCGATCTCATCGTTGTACAAACTTCAGATGTTACGCACTTAAAATGATAAATGATGATACAGGAACAAATTAAACATAAAATACAGTAAACAAAGTTATGTGAACAGGTTATTTAGGATACAATTAGTGTTTTGAGGAGCGGTTTCATTGAATGGTTGTACGAAAAAAGAGCTAGCTAATCAGAGTCAGCTGCAGAAGCGAGAAACGTCCAACTCGAAATCGATCCAGACGTCAAACATAAAGGGGAGCGATCGAAATGATTGAATAAATATACGAATGGCTGTCCGATCTCATCTGAAGCGGGGTGCTCAGCAGGACACTCTGTCGGGTATACTTCTTCGCCTTCGAGTAGTGGTTCTTTTAGAGCAAAAACGATCGGCAGTCGGAGTGATACTCTGAATGCAGCGCGATTGGTTTCGAGTCGGAAATCAGGGGTATTAGGGACACGCACTTCTCAAAAGGGTTCCATATGTGGGTCGTAAATTGTTCGAAAAGTGAACCAAATAAAGCGAAGTGCACTGAACATAAATGAAACCAACCTTTTGCTTGGAAAAAAATGGCTTGCCAGAGCTGAAATCCTATCTTCTCACGCATTTGCTAATCTTCCTTCGAGACGCATGAAATTTCTCCGGCAGTTCGGACGAAATCTTGAAGCTCATTTTCGGCGCTGTTCAAAACTGAAAAATTGATGAACAACTGAATTCTGTCCTTTTGTTCTTCACTGATTAACGTCGCAAGTAAAAGACATATTTTATGCAGACGCTCTGAAAACTGCTACAATTTCGGAATGGAGCTGTAATATGCTACGATGACGCCATATTGTTGAAATTTCTTTAAGTTAATATCCATTGGCTTTCTTATTCAAATGGAATCATATGAGCACTTAACCGTCGTAACACGACGATTCTGTGAAATTTCTAGCCTGCTACAATCGCAGCTGATTATCAGTGCTTAAAATGAACAACTCTTAATTATTCTATCCAGTTTGTTGGAACAATAGTCGAAATTTTTAAGTGATCAAACATCTTGAAACTTCCATATTGCCTCATGTGTCGAACGACTGTGATTCACTCGAGTTTATAGCGGTGTTTCCTTTGCACATAGATGCCGTACCCACCGTGATTACGCGCTATCAGATTGGGTCGGAAGACGAAGCGAAGTTCCTGTTTACTTTTGACGATCACTGCACTTATCATTCTATTATTCTTCTTCAGCCGCATGTGAAAGCTGTGCGGTCGCCTTTGCTATAGGTGTGAAGCACTGACTAGTGCGAGTAGGAATTGTTGAATTGCTTTGAAGCATACGACGACGATGGCGTCGAACGGTACGATACCGCCGCTGGCCAAACGACTCGGCGCCGGTATTAGTTATTCTGTCCTCTCGCTGATCAGTCTGGCCGTCAACATCTTCGTCTTGGTCGCTATGAGTCGCAAGAGAAACTCCCTCAAGAACCATCCCTTCTACGCTATAGTCTGGTATCTGTTCGTAGGGGATCTTGGCCTGCTGCTTTGCCAATTCGTCGTGGCGATTCCTTTGTCATTCGCCGGCGAGCCACTCTATGGCGACGGCGCATTGTTGATAACTCTGGCCAGTTTGGACACCTTCTTCTACAACGTACTCTTCAACATGTCATTTCTGATCGCGCTAAATCGACTGTGCATATTCCTGCTGCCACGATTGCATGGCGTATTTTTCGAAGGGTGGCATCTGCATGTCAGCTGTCTGGTTCCTTGGGTCCTTGCCGGCATTTGGGTCGTCACCACCACCGTCATTGGTTGTCCGAAGGTATTTCGCCACGATGGATTCTATTACATGTACCGGTGCCAGGAGGAGATTTCCGGCTTCGGTCAAGTCTTCATGACCATCATACAACATCAAGGCTACGTCTGTCCGGCATTGATTCTCATTATGTACGTAGTTATTTTCTGGTATATTCGAAGGCAGCGG
Source organism: Plectus sambesii (assembly GCA_002796945.1). Lineage (NCBI taxonomy): Eukaryota > Metazoa > Nematoda > Chromadorea > Plectida > Plectidae > Plectus > Plectus sambesii. Next base: position 6,541 of record NIUQ01004507.1, read on the forward strand.
CAGAGCAAACTGTCAACACCGTCCACCGACGAACTGGCCACAGAGCGAAATCTGCTCATTCAGGCGATCCTCATAAGCCTGTCGCTCGAAATTGAGTCGTTGTTATTCAACTTTCTACCCCAACTCACGCCCGACATGGGTCTGTACTTGGTTTCACTGCTGCTTGACTACTTGCTTATCTTTATCACAATCGTCAACCCAGTGATACTTTATATTTTTAACCCTATAATCCGACTCTGCGTGCGATCAATGATTTGGGGAGAGCGCCAAACGACGTCGAAGCAACCACGCGCCGACGACACCGAGTTTGCCTACACCAACTATGTTATCTACGAAGTGTCGGACGATTACGGAAACCATTACAACGGACGGCACAATAGCGAGCTGTCAAAGCACAATCCCGCTCTCGATCGCGAAATGGTCTACTAACAGTGACGATCAGCGGCGCGATTTTGATTAGGCCATGATCTCTACCTTCTCTCTCTCTCTCTCTTCTCTCCCGTCTGGAGAGGTGTTCAGAGGCCTCTCGAAAATACGAGAATGGAGCGACATTTTAGCTGGTAGTCGCAATTCTTGAACATGTTGCTCCGTACCAGAACATTATTATTTGTCATACACTTCGGACAAACGCCACTCCCAAAACATTGCCTTGCAAATTAGCATCAAACAATTGGAAACCTTTCTGACGACCTACGAGGAATTATGTGGCGTCAGACATCCAACAGCTGAGGCGCCCGACAGCTTAGCCGTGGCCCTGGTGACAATTTAATTTTGCTGTCGCTGCATAGTATGATGCGCTTTGTTATGTAAATATGCTTTTCATTTACTCAAAATGCTAGCGCCGCAATGTTTGTACTTATCAGTTGTTGCACTTACACTCTTGCGGTATTTGAAATAACTACGTATGTACCGGATTTCTTGAGAGCTAAACATGTGGCGTCATTCAACAGGCGCATCTAAGTGATACCGGTCCCGTCCGGAATTAAGCCGAGGCGGCAAAGTTTGCTGAGCCACCAAGAACTAGATGGATGGCGCAATGTAAGCACAACGAGATGAAGACAAAAAGAAAAGAAAATAATAGAAGCCGCAGAAGCTAGTCGGCCAAAGACAGGCGATAGCTGTCCTGCAAGCTCACCATGCACTCGCAGCTGGCTCTCGTATTCGTGGCATTTCTGTCGACAAGTATGTCATTAGCCTAATTTTTCTGATAAGTTCAATTGCATTCTCCAATTTGTTGTTGTTTACAGATGCTCTTGCGCAGATGACTAATAGCGCGTGTTTCTTTGAAAGTGGAAACTATCGTCTCGATTGGAATATCGACGCCAACGATGTTGTCCACTTCAACCTGACTTTCAGGGACTTTCCCACCAGCAACGCATGGACGGGCGTTTCTTTCGGCCAGAGCATGGTAATAAAGATATCATTGGCATTGAGATATTGTCGACTCCTGACGATATTGTTTGCAAAATTTCTTAATTTACGATTCAGCTAACTTATGTTTACCCAAATTCACCTGTTTACTGATTCAGCATTCTTCTATCGTTCAATTTTGCTATAGCTTAATGTTAATCCAGGGGTTGTTAGGTGTCGAGAACGAGCGCTGCTGCCGTCCCCTCTCTTAACCTAAAGCGTATGGATTGCACTATTTTTAATCTTCGCACATGCGTATAATAGCGCAGGAAAACAATGATAATGATACGCTTTAAAGAGTGCTGGAATGGACGTAATTCTGGTGATGTCGGCAAACGGGAGACTGTCAACAGCCGACGCGTACGTTCGCGGTTACCAGCCGCCAACAATGGATCCGATGAACGACGTCAGGACGGAAGAAGTGCGAATGGAAGGACGGATTCTTCGCGCGCGATTCAGTCGCCCTCTATCCACGACCGAAGGCCCTCAGTTTGATACGAGCCTCGACGGATGCGTCTCGTGGCATGTAAGTCTCTTTTTTGCACTTTTTTATAATCCCATCACAAGCTGACTAGTCTTGTTCCAGTTTGTCACTGGCACCGGAGCAATGACGGCTAACATGTCCCCCTCCAAACACTCGACTACGCCCCAAGCCAAGCAGGTCTGCGATCTCAAGCGCCAGTGCGTTGCTCCTGTCAATTCTCAATCTAATCCGGGCCAGCAGAACACCATCCGAACGACGCCTCGTCCCATGGCGACGACAACTCCCAATCGAGGTTAGGACTACTACATGCAAATGGGTCAACGAATGATCAGATGTTGATGCGGGTTTCGGGTTTCTGGCTTCGGGTTACTTATTGATCTTAATGATCTTGGGCGTATGACGTCTGCTTTGTCAAACAAATAAACTTTGGTGAACCCTGTTAAATATGGTTGCCGGTTACGGGTAGGATTATTGTTTTATTGAATAGAAAGACGTCTTTGTCGGAAATAAACTCTGTTGCTGATAAAGTAAACCAGCAGAGACAAATATCGAGATCTTGCTACGATGAACCCCGCACTTTAGGCATGATGACAACGGGACGAGGCTGTTTAGCTCTGGACCCCGACTGGTGCAGAGCCTACGTGATTGACTACCTCGTCTGGCAGGAACAATACAACCGTCTCTCGCGTTCAGTACGTTTGCAAAGCTCTATTGAACAGCATCCATTAATCAAATTAATTCAGCAAGCGTGCATACCTCTGATGAACTCGCTGCTATACGCGCCCAGTCAGTGTTGTCAGAATCTACGAGTGAACGGTTGCTGAGAGAGAATCGAAGAAGACGAAGAAAGTGAACACGACATAGTGAATTGTTTAATGCTGGACGCGTAACTGTTGGTGGCGATTAATTGCGTTAATCTGACTCGGAGCGCCGAGCGGCGCCCGCAAGAGAAGCGAATAATTTCTCAGTCGGAGCCGTTAACGGCGCGTATGAGTGCGTTAAATGAGCGAATCGGAAACATCTCGCCGACCGAAATTCGATTTCGTATCGATCAGCAAAACGAGCGACAGAGCATAGGTGGGTGGTCGGTCGCTTGTTGCACGTTCGACCACAGAAAGCAGACTCGTTCGCGGCGCTTGTCTCCCCTCTCGCGCCCGTCCTCCCGCTCTCTTTTTTCTCTTTGTGCTCGTAGTCGCTTCCTCGTCTGCTCAGACACGCCCGACGACGACGACGACGCCTCCGCCGCCGCCGCCGCCGCCGACTCAATCCCCACCCACGGCGCAGTCATGCGGCGAACGGCCCCGGCGGTGCGCAGATGATAGCTTTAATCGTCGGCTTTCTCATTCCCGCCGCACTTTTCGCCATCTGTGGCCTGGCCGCCTGGATCCGTCGCTGCTTCCGTCCGAAAAAACAAAGCGACGAGTTAACTTCCATCATGCGCGCCGACCAACTCACGCAGCAGTTCGCCGTCTGCAACGCCGCCGACGGGCAGCACCACCATCATCAGTATATTGCCCACTTTGGCCAATATTCAGACGGACGATTCCACCGCATTCCACCCTACATATGTCCTGCCATGAACGTCCCTTCTAACTTGGATATGCCGCCGTCCTATTCGGAAGCGACCAACTTGGCCGGTTTGACGATGTCGAACGATCAGCAGTCGTTGACGAGTTTCAGCTGCACGGGTTTCGGTACTTTCGACGATGCTCGCTAGCGCTACTTCAACGTTGCCTTCGATAATCTCCGTCATGTGCCATTCAATCTCTCTAGCTTTTGCATTATCGTCACTTTGTCTCTTTAGCATAATTTAGTTCATTATTAAGTCCGCAGTCTGCATCGATTAACACTCCAAATTTAGAGAGAGCGTTCAATATTCAGCGAAAAGCAATCAAATGAAGATTGTCAATGAGGGGGATCGCGTGCTGAAAAACAAAGGATGTTGAGTAGCGGGAAAGCGCTATAAATTCGCTCAAATACACTTTCTATGAACTGAAATACTCTGCAAAGATACTGCTGATATTAATGATTGACTAAACATCTCGTCGTGCTGCTGAGGTAGGAATGTCATTGGCGACTCGACTCGACTGTGGCGTCACATCAGTATTAATCGTTTATACACTGTATCACAATGATTCTGTGCATTAAAAGGCGATAAGGGTCTTCGCGACCCATGAACGTTTACATCGATACAAGTGCAATTGCGAAAAGGAAGTTGTGTCTGACTGGACAGCCAGCTACTCTAGCGCGCTCACAAACTTGCCCAAAAATATAGGTGCATCGGGACTGAAACGTTAGTATTAGTAGCAGTACGCTTTGAAATTCCCGCTACCGACATCAAAGCAAGAACCAATACCGGTATCAGTGCACAACATCTATACCATATCCACTTCAATAAGGACACTTTCAAAATTAAAAAATACAATTTTCAAGTCAAATTAATATGAAAAATGTTCTCTATGAAGTGTGAAATGTCCCGTTTGATTTGGAAAGTGTGCTTATTAAAGTGAAAATGGAATAAATACTGGCGCTGATACAAATTTTCATATAGGGTGGCGCAAAAATACGCACGCATTTTACGTACGCGAATGCTTTTAAAAGTGCGTCTGTTTATTGCGCCACCCTGTACTGGAGATACTCAATCGTACCGACACTGGTACTAAGAATTTAATATCGACGCATCTTCACCGAGAATAGCACGAATAACGGATCTCCTACTGCTGTGCGTGTATGATGAGAGAGTGCGAGAGAAGTTGAAAGTAATGTTATTGCTTCATCATTATCGTCGACCGCTGCTGACGGCTCTGGGGGTGGCGCAGGTTCCTCCCATATTCATCGCAGGCGATACACACTTGCAGGTCTTTATGATCGGTTCGCAGCGAGAGCCGTGCTGACACTGCTCGTTAACAGCGCACGTCTGGTCCGGTCCCACTCTGTAGTAGCAGAACCCGCCAACAAGCACTTGAGAACCATCACAGCCAACTGCAAAAACAGCCAACATCAGTCTAACGTCGCTTGTCCTGGTTCGTGTTATTTTGATAATTTTGCGATCAGTAAAGGGTGAATGTCACACTTTAACTGGCCAAGATAAGCTTCTCAGAGCGTCGCTTTCCTGAGCGAAACCCTATTTTTTGCAGACAATCAAGATCAAATCATGATTTAAAGGCGAAGTGAATAGTAAAATGCTGAACTTGGAACTTTTGAAGCGGTTTATCTGATTCGGGATTGAAGTAACATTGCGTGTAAACATCACCTGCGATCGGCATCTGCGTTGGGGCGGGAGGAGGAATAAAGGGAGTGGTCCCAGGGGCGAATGTTGTTTGGGTAGAAGAGATGCAGGCGCCGTTAGAGATGACGAAGCCAGTAGAACAGGCGCAGAGGAAGTTGGAGCACAACGAGCCGCCGGTGCACTGCGTCGATACAGTACACTGTCCGCCGGGCGCCACCTGGTTGAAACACTGCCCGTTGATCAACACTTGTCCCGTAGTGCACACTGGAAAATATTCGTTCAGCGGTATTTGTTCATGCGTTAAATGTTTAAATGGCGAGCTGCGCGCTAGCAAAGTGTGACTTAAGTAAGTTTCATGTATCTGTCGATGCGAATAACTTGAGATAGAGAGAAAGAATTTGTTTAGAAAATTTTCGCGCTACACCATTTCTGCTTTAAATTAAATATTTTTCAAATCAAACTGGACACTTTGTTGAATTTGGTTTTTAAAATGTTCACTTCAAAGTGAAAATGATGTATCACTAAAATACGTCCTCCTACCCATTTTTCATAATCTGCTTAAATTTTGGCCTATCGCAGTTTTATCATCTTTTAGAGCTTAGGCTGTAGCTTAGATCTGCTCAACTGCTCAACTTGAACCTCAGTCTAAGCTGAAGGCCAAAGCTAAACTAAAGCATCCAAAAGGATGATTAGTCAGTGATATTTGGGACAGCGTTCCCTCAAGAGCTACGCCGAAACTTTTGCGATATCAAGCATTAGAGAGAGGCATCTGTTTGCGAAAAGCTTTCTTCTACTTTATGTGAATATAGTTTCAAAACTTTTTTGATAACAGTCTTCATGTGTATTTTGCAAAGAAGACTAGGTGTTGGTCTTTTTTGTTAAGAAATGGGATAAAACTCGCCTGGAGTTGACGGGAGGGTGCTGATGGTTACACAGATGCCACCACTGTTGGACGTCCCTAAAGGACAAGTGCACACTCCGGAGATGCAGGACGAGCCGCCGGAGCAAGTGACGGCCGTGGATGGACACGCCGAGCCAGCGCCCACGGTTCCTATGAGCCCATGAATTAGGAAGGCGTTTTGATGATGGACAAGTGATCCTACCTGCACCGAGGTCGGTCCCCACGCGCACGCAGCAGATCTGCTGATATTGCGGCAGATTGGTGCCGACTGTCAGGCAGACGGCTCCGGTCGGACATGTCGTCGTCGTAGTGCCTGTGGTCGCAGTGCCGCAAGCGACCAACTGCCCTGGCGCGGTCGCATTTATGTACACGTTGTAGTCGGGTGGGCATGTCTGAGCGCTAGCGTACTGCAGCACTACCGCAATGGCGAACACGCCGATGCCGCTGATCAACGAGGCAGTCATGGTGAGAGCGAGCGACGAAAATAGACGCGCAACGCCGATATCAGCTCGCAGGCTATTGTAGAGAAGCTCAGCCGCCGACGCGGCTGCTAAAAGGCGTTTCCTCGGTCAACAAAGAACACCGGAATCTGTCAGTTCGCGGTCTTCAAACTGCCCGCGCATTACAAATACACTCGAGGCTCATCCCCCCACTTTGAATATATGTTCCACATTATTGCTGTGCGAATAGTCGAATAACAAGAAAAGCAGATGTATGAACACTTCACTCTTTCTATTTGTTTGCCCACACAACGCACTCCCCCGCCACCATTGGCAACAGGTTTCGCACAATATACAATCGCATTACAACAGTTCCAGAGGAACTGCTATCGCCTCTAGTAGTGGGTAATGCAGCCGCGTGTTTTGCTAGCTGCGCATGACAACCTGGCTGCGAGTCGTATCAATTTACAGCAAAACCTGGACATAAGAGAACGTAGA
>NIUQ01004508.1:0-13501 GCA_002796945.1 Plectus sambesii
AGCCGTGATGCTAATCTTCGACGTCAACGGCATCATCGCGGGTATCCAGACCGCCGTGCCAAAGGCTACCTGGACGCCACCCCCCGGCCCCAACGTCGGCCATCCTCTCATCGACGACGGCGAATTCTGGACGCTTACCGCCTACTTCATTGATCCGAGTAAGATAATCAATCGGCCAGTTTCAAGTCACGAAGTTTAGCCAAAATCGTACTTAACTCGATGCTGAAATAGAGCGGAACCCGGATATAAGAAAACTGTTCTGCACTTTTTTCCATTATCTTATATTCAGGTTTTCTTATAAATCCCCAAAACACGGGATTAAAAATCGATTCAATTGATTTCAAAGCTGACATGTCTCACTCGTGGATCGTTTAGGCAGAATCTGCACTGGCCGAACATCGGAAGATCTCAGAACAGAAGGCACCGGCACCGCCCTATACATTCAGAACGGCACCGACCCACTCAAAAGCGTCATCCATATCCTGCAGGACGAGAAGCAGCTAGTACCCACTACTCAGTGGACAAAGGGACACTGCTTCTACACCATGGGTACGATAGTTCTATTTCTCTCCACGGTGAAACGGACGCTGTAAGGCAATGTACCCATTCTCACATCATTAGTGAGATATTGCCACTTTATGTTCGCTAACCGAGCTGGGGCCTATTTCACACCCCCTCCTCGACTTAAACTCCAAAATGAGGCTGAAACGTGGAATCTTACATTATAGTCCTAATGAAGGGTGAAATGTGAAAATGTAACCACATTTTCACATTGTCATCACACGCTTTGTAAACAAATCTGCGTTGATAACACAGAAATAGAGTCACATTTTACATTTCCATGAGTTAAATTAGATTGATCGCTTAACGATCTAGAAAGAATGTCAATAGATAATCCGGATTTGGGTATGATTGTGACAGAATACCACTGAGGAGGCGAATCGAAATCTGAATGATTTTTAGGTGATCATTATTGGTACAACGTGCGAGCAGACATGCCGTGCAACCAGTTCTTCCCCTCATGTCTGCTGTACAACAAGGGCCAGCTGAACGCCTTCTGCTGGGCGCTGAACACTCAGCTCAACTCTCCTCGCTATGAGCACCCGACCCTTTCGGTCCTCAGCGTAAGTTTTACCACTCTCCTTTCCATTAATCGCTGATTATCATCGATGTTCGATTTCAGCAATTCATCGATCCGGTCCCCCAGTGCTTTGCCACGGATCCCGATTACAAGGCATTGAGCACAATGCATGTTTACTTCTCCAGTGAAATTTCTGATTTGTGCTAAGTATATACGAGTCTGTGTCGACTGTATCGCTTTTCGTCATTCAAAAGTAAAAAGCAGAAACGCATCGTCTGATCGGATCACGAAAAGCAGACTTCAAAAAACGCCAACAAAACGTTCTCTTAGAGATGACATTTAGCACCTCTCATTGATCAGAGCTGTTTAAACCACAATTCGCCGTATACGAATCATAGTATACTCGATCAAAACAAAAAGTGAGCAACGAGCGCTGATAGATGTGATATGGTGTTGCGCGGGATGAATTGCAATCAAGTGCAAAATTGCTCACAATATTTATTGTTGTAAAGAACAAGGACTACATACGCTAAATATAGCACAATCCAAAGGGGGCGATACGCTACGCGTTGCACAACTTACACGAGCACTACAACACTCACAATGAAATAGCCACTCAGCAGCGTCGGGCGAGTGAAATTAGTCTTCTACATGAGTGTACACACGGTGTGCGTGGCGGACTGATCATTTCAAGTACATAACTCGGGCAAAGAGAAAGCGCGGATCATTTTGTTGTTTTTGTGACTGAGACTTAACCAAAAACTACGCGAAATTACGGCGAACAACGCGCGACAACACCGATCGCAATCAACGAGAGGACCCGAACAATAGGAAGTTGCATCGGTGCGGTTACGCGTACAAAAAAAGCTGTTTATGACACAGATCGAGACCGCCGTTTCAGTATGCCAAGGGTGGAGAAACGATACGACCGTTCGCACAAAATGGGAGACAAAAGTAGACTCGGCTTATGACGCCAAATGCTGGCGTTTGCTGACGGATGAAATCGATCACCACACATGGGTCTCTCGCACCTCGCCGATGATTTGGCCGGCGCGGTTCAGGGCCTAAAATGACATCATTCGTCGACGGTCTTAAGTACTGTAGGGGTAGAAATTATTGGATGGTATTAAATTTGGGTGAATTGGGTGATCCGGTCGACCACCTAAGTTCAATCCTATTCAATATGTTTACTCTTATAATATCACTGAGCCAAACCGATTAGCTACCCAAGTTAGGTACTGTGAAGCACAATATTATTGGATGAGATTGAATTTGAGTCAATTTGTTGGTCCGGCCAACTACCGAATTGGTCCAACTGGGCCGGTCACCCAAATTAAGTAACACCCAATATTTCTACCCATACAGTATTAAGAATAAGCACGACTTACGTCTAACATTTCCGAAGCTTCTTTGCGTCGAAGAGCAGTCTGCTCGCTCTCCGCCAGCAAGTCATCCAGAATTTCGTGCTTGTACAGTTGGCGGACCAGTTCGCTTTGCAGATTATCCTGAAAAAGTTGAATTTTAATTGAATCAGCTGCAGAGATGGCATTTATCTTACCCTGATGAAGTTAACCAAGAAATGCATGATTGCCTTAGGAACTGCGTCCTGAATGTTCTTTCGAACAATCATGAAATACATCTTGATGAGTTTCTCTGAAAAAATATAAAATTACGTGAGCACACGATAGCCCGTGAAAGAACCGCTTACCGATGATCTGGCAATCGCGATGTTCTCTGGAAGTCAATTTGCGGCTGATCGTCTTTTCCGGAACCTCAGGCAGCAGATTGATGGCCTTCCGCGACGGCGTCAAAGAATCTGCAGATGACAATTGCAATCACCCAATTATCCTCTATAATATGAAGCAGCGAAAATACTAACTGGAATCAAGCTCCATCGTTCCGTTCTTCTGACCACCAGCGCCGGCGCCGCCACTACCGCCGAACAGCCAACTGCCCAATCCGCCACTCGATGGCATGCCGCCTTCAGCGACCTGCAAAAGAAAAGCGATCAGTGAAATGAAGAATAGCAAGGATTCGACTGCAATTAGTTAATCGACAAGCGAATGCCATTGCAAATATCGCAGCGAGATTGAAATATAAGTTGGTAGCACAGGCACTCAAAGTAAGCCCCATCACCGAGGGATGGGATGAAACCAAGCCAAAGCGAAACCCTTAGACCGTGATTAAAGTTCTAAAAGAACGAGTGCTACTCGGTATTTTTAGCAATATACTGACTTTTGAATGATATAGATTAATAAAAAAAGAGCAGGTAATCAAAAGAATTTCTTGTCACAAATATATATAGTTATCGTAAAATCAAACAGGATATTATGCTTTGCATGCCGAATAGTACGTCTGATTGTTAAAATAAAAACATAGCCTAAGTCAGAGCACGATCGAAGATGTGGTTAATCTCGCAACGACACAAATAACTGAATAAATAAAGAGGGACTGTGAGCAAAATTATCAGACTCCAGGCGGCAGCACAGCGGTAGTATATTCAATACCATTCTGATTAGTACAGATCAATGGCGAAAACGATACCTTGAGCGCCATGTCAGCAACCCTTTCCCCCATACGGTGCTGTCCATCATACCTCTTTAAAAAAATCCACGCATTAATTTTTAATCATCGCAGTTTCCCCCATACAAACGGTTATCAATTAGCACATAGTTGCATAGAACTTTCTCGAATATACACCCTTTCTAAAGCTGCATTTCAACAGCTGAAAAACTGGATTTGACAACTTTCGGCGCACGCGACATCGCGCATAGGAGCATCTATTTTCGCGAAAACCTGCTTTAACTTAAATTCCTCCTCAGTAAATTGTTTATCACTTTTCGAATATAGGCCTCACCTCACAAAAGCGTATATTCGAGAAAAGTTGATAAAATAAATGGTCATAAAAAATACAAAACACTCAAATAATAATAATAAAAGGGACTGCTGACCTGGCTTTTCGACATCGTCGCGTCACCGCTTCCGGCCACGTCGCCATTTGTCGCCTAAAAAGTTGATTCATCAGTTATTCATAATAAAAGACTGAAATGCGACACCCAACCTTGACAGATGCGTCCGATGTAGAGCTTGTGTGGCGCAGCGGCGAGGCGTTCCCTGACGACGACGCCGGCAGCTCGCCGTTCGCAAGAGGACGCGCCGGTTTCAGTGCTAAAAGTAGCACAATAACAGCTTGAAGAAGTTTACGTTGAGAATAAATAACAATCAATCAACATCAGATTGCAAAGCCTCAATGGACGAGTGCATGTCTAAATACCTCATTCCTATAGATGGAAGTTTTGCTTCGATGCGGTAACAGCTTTTATAAACACTAATTCTTGGCAATTGCATGTACCGAAACGCATCGCACTACCATAAACTTTCGCTGCAAGCAACAGAAGTGTACATAGCCGCAAGCTTACCGTGATTTTTGTCAATTTGCAGCAGGCTGAGCATGGAAGCTTCCGAAAAGTCAGGATGTTTTGTGTTGATGTAAGCCAACTCGATCGCAACCAAATTTTCCACCTGAAATCAGCGTTCATGAGATGCAGCAACGTTAGTCATAATCTGCCGATCAGTAGCAAGAAATTTTTGTTTTAAAAAGAATAACTGCTTTGAAAGTCAATGGCGTTTCTTTCTGTCAATTTACGCACGTAAACACCAAGAAACAACTATCGTTCTTAGCGGAACATGGTGTTTTCTCACTTAAAGCTAGTTCATCTTTGCAACTACGGTGCATGTTGATGTTTCTTGTTATGGATCGAAAAACTGCGACTAAAATGGCCTATTTCGGCGTACCATGAGGTTCGTATCAGGCAGACGACTGCGAAGGACGCCCGTGACGACATCCATGATCTTTTCATAAAGCTTCGGGAAGCGCACCATCTCATGCTGCAAAGAGAGAGCGTTATTGTAGGTTAAGGAGAGTTTGATGCCAGAGAGTGCAAGAATGTGCTGGGAGCATGTTTTACGCACTCTATCGCGTGGATACAATGTCATACTTCAGCAAACAGTTGCTAAAGAGCATTTTCGGCAGTTGGGAAATATCATTTAATAACGGGGTGGCTATTTTTGGCTTATCTGTACGTATCGGTTTAGACAAGCGGGTATGAGAGGCAAATCCGCCCGTCTAAGTTTGAGGAGCGTTGTGTCGTGTGGACAGTGAGCAAATAATCGAGTTTTTCGTCACACGCTAGAAGAATGTACACAGCTGTGCTTCTGCCCAGTCGTACGTATACACGAAAAGAGCGCAGTTTACCTGAGTGTGAAGGCCACAATGCTGCACTATTCGTTGCATTTCTTCATGCACAAGTTCGACGCATCTCAGACACGGCTCCTCTAGACGACGAATTTGGCGTTTCACCAGAAGTTCAAAGCTCACTTCCGGCACGAACAACGCCGGACGCGGACCCTAAAATAATTTGCATTTATGCATGGCATCATACTTTTGCACATGTTAAAGAAATGCTATCGACGAAGACAGTTAATGTCCTGATTACAGTAAAAGCGGTCACCCCTATACCTAAAGAATATACCTTTCGTTTCTTTTAGATGCGCATGACAATCCAACTGCGATTTATATCCCATTATAATTAACTTACCGCTAAGCAGCCTTGTCATACGTCGCTAGTAACAATCTACGGAATAATACATAGAGCTAAGACTGCAGTTTCCTTTCAGAGATAACAACTGGGCAGTTTCATAAATCATGTATTAAATATGTGTTTGGATTGCGTGGAGTAATACTCAAATTAGGAAGCTATGAAACGATTCTAAAATGTGGAAGAAGGCGAAAAGAAAAGCTTACAGTGGCGTTACGAATGGCGGTGAGAACATCAAGCTGCGACAATCCGTCAAGTGGATCGATAAACTCCATTACACGTCCAAAGGTTTCGTGGAAGATGTAGCAAATGCGGGCGCCGCCACATCTGTAAGCTCATCAGTCAACAGAAGGAAAGTCGAAGAAGCAAAGTAAATGGCGCACAATTCGGTAGTTTCGATGATTTTTGCAGTGCCGTCGATGGTGGCGCAATAGGCGCTGGCGAAGCGCGTGATGATCTGCAGCAGGGTCTGGCTCTTGTCCACCACCGGCTCGCCGTACGAGCTTAGCACCGTCTGGAACTGCGACGACAGCACGTTCACGCGCGTCTTCAGCTCCGGCAGACAGTCGCGAATATGGTGCATTAACAGCTGAAAGCGACGAGTTATTTAAATGCAAAAGACATACGGTCTGCTTCGCAGTCATCGACCGAGTTTATACCCACGCGCGAACTTTAGTTTTCGTGGTACAATATTGGGCTTTGTTGAGAAATGAGCGCTTACAATTCAAATTTTAGATTTGAATATAAGTATTTGAATGAATAGTTAAAAGATCGATTGTTTTAATTTCACAACGCACACAGATGACGCAATATTCGTATTTCCTGCGTGCATTTCGAGACTGAGACAGTTGAATCTTTTTTTAACAATAAATAAGCGTTAACGTAAAACCATATCGAGAGCGGTATTGAAAGCTGAGGCGCTAGCAGGGGATATCGCTGAATAAGAATATTGACTTATTGCCGAAGGCGTTGAACACAGGAAAAGTGGACAACGGCTGCGATGCCGACTATACTCAATGTAACGTACTCGATTGAGAGTCTTGGCGAGAAATGCGGTGCCGTTGCGGCTGGCCAACGACGGATATCGTCGTTGAAGAAAAGAGACCTCATCCTTGAGCGCTTCATCGATCGGCTGCAAGAGGAGTAGAGTTGAAAGAGAAGAATGGGAAATTCAATAGTATGCCTTTTTATTGTTGATGTCCGCCTGGGACCGATTCACTACGCCGATAATGCCAAGTTTGATCGGAATGACTCGTCCAATCAGCACATCCACCGCGTCTGTGCCATGGTCCATCAGGTCGAGTTTTGTCAGCACCACCAAAGTACGTCGGCCTGTAATCAAAGAATTATGTTTCATCGCTGATTGTATTTATGCTTGCTATTTTACAGCAGATTGGATAAAATTCACCACTCAATAGATCCAAGAGTTCACAGCTCATAAATTTTGTACTTAATGCGCATATAAATCAAGAATTGATTATAATTCTTCTCAAAAAGAGCCATCTAACGATAGAAAGTGGCGTTTTGAGCAGCTAGTATTGGCTCGCAAATTTCTTAGTGATAGAGAAATCTCGAGAAAGATAAAGGCGATACCGTCGGGGTCGAATTCGCGGGCCGTCTTGATCGCCTCCGAGGTGGCAAAGTCCTGATTGGCGGGCGTGACAGCGAGAATGATCGAGTTGGGATTGTCGACGTACTGAGTAATCATCTCTCGAATTTGCTGCTGAAAAGATAAGCAACGTTTAATCTTTCCTCTACGATGATAGGAGTAGAAGGGAAGTGAAAGAGGAAAAACGCACCTCAATATCAGTGGGTTGGTCACCGACGGGGATCTTTGTCATTCCGGGCAGATCTACCAAGGTCAGATTGACGACGCGCGGAGAAAATATCTTCAAGCTGATTGGTTCAGCAGCAATGCCCTGCGATTACAATCAAATCATTAAGTCTTTGAATACAAAAATAACCCCTCCTCACTTTGTTATTCCCTGTCAAGCGATCGGTCTCTTCGACGATTTCCTGGCGCACTTCGTCGAAGTCGGTGAATACTTTGTTCTTCGTATGCAAAAAGCGAGCCCATTCGTCTGCTTGGATCACTCCTGCACAATTAAATCACGCACTCATTTCGATAGCAATTATTATTAAAAAAGCGAAAAATTAGTCTTGAGGCAAGATGACAAAAACAATCAACAATGATTACGATATGAGGAGCACATGACACGTGAGCTTACCAACTCGCTTTCCTTTCGCTGAAACAGACAATGTCGCATTAGCAATGGTAAATCGGTGATCGAACGAGGACAACGTTAGCTCGGTTATTTGACAAATAGTGTGAGAATAACGCGCACTGTATGCATGCGAAGATAAAGAGACAGTAAGTACGAGAGCGACGAGAGCAAAACTGAACCAACCGTCGTCGGTGTGTCGAGCCTCCTTGTCATTCTTCGCCACGTGAACGAGTTGAAGAATAAGCGGACGTCTAGTGACGATTCCCGAGCCTCGAGGCAAGAAGTCTCGTCCGACTAAACTCTCTATCACCGAGCTCTTTCCGCTGCTCTGAAGCGTCAAACTAATTTGATATGGATCAATGTATAGAGCGAACTGACCTGTGTTCCCACGACTATAATCTGGGGCAGTTGAATGGCCTCCGCGCCGATTGTACTAAATACATCCTGAAGCTTGTTGATCACGGGGATCAGAGCTTCCATCTTTCACAAGCAGACCGACTCTGGTCCAGTCGTGCTATTAGATCAATACGTTTGCTTGAGAATATAGCGACGAAGGCAAGTGGCTGTTCAATAGTAATGACTAGGTTGCCGTCTTCAGAAGTTTCAACGGTATTGAATACTGACGCAATTAACGATTACGAAAACAGTACCGTTGACCACTTTTAAAAGTGACGTAGATTTTACTAGAATAACAACACGATCAAACTAGAGCCTAGACATCGTGCAGAGCTACGGTACGACCGATCGATACTCAAATTGTATTTATGAACAAAGAATATTGCTACTCAGCTAACATTCACTCTTACCCAGGGTGGTCCTTGCACGAAAAGAGAAGGCGGTCCAAATATCCCTGGACGGACTTGGGACCCGTGAGCTTTTTGTACAGAACCGTTTTCTCTTGATTCAATGGTGTCCAGAAAAATAATCCAGGCTTGTAATTAGGGCCGATTTGTACTTTGCAGCTCGCTAAACTCGCCGAAATGTAAACTTAGCTTTGAAATAAGGAAAGAATGAGTCGTTCGTTAACGAATACGTGACTTTCTGTAGTCCGAATTTAATCTCACCTATCCGCCATCGCTCGTTGAATGCAATTTTGATCGTAAACAAAAACAACTTGCAGTTTAAGCGATCTGTAACATTCAAAAGAACCTAAAAATGATCTTGGAAATGATGCAAAAGAGTATTAAAATTGCATCATTTAATTGGATAATAATTTTTCGTAGGCCTACTTTAGAGACACGATCATGTTTAATTAGCGGTGATCTTTCTGTATATCTTTGGCTAGTTTTCTCTTCTTCAAAATCAGCAGAATATCAATATCAATAAAATGCACGATTTTTAATGGAAAGAAGAAAATTTTGTTGCAGTCGCAGATGTTGCATTTTTGTATAAGAAATCAAAGACATTTTGTTTTATATTTCTGGGCAAAAATTGCATAGCTATTTCAGTTCTGCGGCCAATAAGTAATAGCTGGAATGATTTTCCCTTTCGCAGTTAATGCTGACAGCGTTGATGTCGCTAAGCATGACGCCAATGGCCCTTTTTCTTATCTCGCATTTCGTTTTCACGTGTTGCATTTGTATTCTGTGCGTCACGATCACGTCACGCCACATTCTGTGGGCCGCATTTAGCAGTCGCCCCATATCGATGTAATCATTGTAAGCGCCTTTGTGGTATTAGAATCTTCCTTTCTCTCTGTGTCTTTCTCTTTGTCTCTTTCTCTCTTACTAGTGCAGTTGTGTACAGCCATGGTTCGCCAGGCCAAAAACGCGTCAAGCGCCAGGTTCTTTCCAGACATTGACGCGATTGTCAAGTATTATATGATAAAAAGGAGCATTTCAGGAATAGCAGCAACTCGAGCGATCACTCGGAAAAGATGGACATGGACACTTCGAACGGCTACCACTGCCCCAACGGCGATACGCTGCAGGAGCTGCAAGACTGCGCGAACCGCATGCGTATCACTTCCATCGAAATCACCGCGGCAGCAAACTCTGGGTATGTGCAATGCTCTTTCAAGCACTCCTGTAGAACAGGGCTCCAAAATATGTCGTGGTGATGCGGACAAGCGTAAATCTATGGTAAATCATTGCGCTAAATGTTTTTGAGTACTTATTCTGCATTAGTGCCCTCTTTCTACCGTCACTGATGCATAATAATTTCATGTCAACTTTTAGCCATCCGACTAGCAGCTGCAGTGCGGCCGAGATCGTGTCGACGCTGTTCTTCCACGAGATGCGTTACGACCCGTCCAACCCTCGCGACCCCAGCTCCGACCGCTTCGTTCTGTCCAAGGTATTGCACAAAAACGATCTTATTCGCACTGCTTTTCATTGCGTTTTCACTTGGACGACGATTCTAATCGTTATGGGCGGTTTCAGGGACACGCCTCGCCCATTCTCTACGCCGCCTGGTTGGAGACGGGCCACTTGACGAAGAACCAAGTGATGACACTCCGGAAGATCGACTCTGATATTGAGGGTCATCCGACGCCGGTACGTATAAAGTTGCTGTTTTTTAGAGAGGAACTTTAACTTACCTATAAGGACTGTACTTAAAATTTTTGTCATCTACGCATGACCAGCTGTCTACCTACGCGATCACTAATTCGATTACAGTCAATTGCAATTAGCTGATTAGTAAGCAGCATTGTCATGCGTAGCCAATAACAGCAAAACAGAATGTGTTGAGTACAGCTAGAGGTGGCGAGAGCTGCGATGTATGACGAGTGTAACTGAAAATTGAAAGTTTAGCGCTTGGACTTTGTGGACATCGCGACGGGTTCCCTGGGTCAGGGTCTGAGCTCCGCCGCTGGCATGGCCTACGTCGGCAAGTACATCGACAAAGCCTCTTACCGCGTCTACTGCCTTATCGGCGACGGTGAAAGTGCCGAGGGAGCCGTCTGGGAAGCCGCTGGTTAGTTTTTCTTTTTTTGGCATTCATAACATCTCATTTATACTTCCCTTTAAAGGCGAACTCTATTTTTTAGCTTAAAAAGATCTAACATATATTGTCTTCAGTCACCCATGACAAGGTGCCTGCGAATCATTTGTTAATTTTAAAAGTACCATTAAGCAAATTGCCAAAAGCACCATACCTATTTTCGCCCTGGAAAGCGAGCTCATCGTTGCGAACTAGGGTGCCTGACGAGATTTCTTATAACTAATCAAATTATTTTGACTTTATGCTGTATCTTTAAACGAGTGCTGCATTCAATGTGTACTCGAGATTTCAGTATCAGTGAAATCTTGCAGAAGGGACGAATGCAATAGCAAAAACCACCCGTTGAAACTATTTAATGCTATATGACGCTTTGTCGCATATAGCAATGTGGATACGGTACATGATTGAGTTATTCTTTTCTCTTAAGAAATTATTTCAATGGAGGCGATTTGCTTCCTTGTTACTGATCAAAAATATCAACTATAGTGATTAAAACTTTCAGCGTTCGCGAGCACGTACAAACTGGACAATCTAGTGGCGGTGTTCGACGTGAACCGTTTGGGTCAAAGCCAAGCGACGCCGCTGGGCCATGATGTGCAGACATATCAGAAGCGACTGGAGGCGTTCGGCTTCCACGCTATCATTGTTGACGGACATGACGTCGCCGCTTTGCTCAAGGCCTTTCATGTGGCCAAGACTGTCTCGGAGAAACCGGTCGCTATCATCGCCAAAACGCTTAAAGGTAAGAGAGAGTGTAAATATTGTTAAGCCTAAGGCGAAACAAAATCGATACATCTTTCTTATACAGCGTACTTTAGCTAAAGCCGCACTGTGCGGGTGTTCTCTAGCATTGCTCAGGTACGATTCTAGTTAGAGTGCATGATATGAAATGGGTTCAATAATATGCAGTCTTCATGAACTTATCGTAATATTGTTCAGCGCAGATCTGCAAATTGTCAATTTTTTGCGTCAATAACGTTTTGGATCAGTTTACCATTTCCCAAAGTAACTCTTGATTCAGGCAAAGGAATCGAAGGCGTCGAGGACGAAGACAATTGGCACGGCAAGCCGGTGCCGATCGAGAAGATCAAAGCGATCGAGCAGCGCATCAAGAACAAGGGCACTATTGCGTTGAAGCCGCAGCCACCCATCTACGATGCGCCCAAGGTCGACCTGAAGCTTGGACACATCAAGCTCAGCGAAGGACCCAACTATAAAGTCGGCGACAAGGTAGTAGCGTTCAACTTGCTTCATGCACCCATTTTTTGTTTGTTCAGGCCTGTTTACAATTTTAAAGACTCCACGATTTTCAGTTTGAAAATGCACGCTAAAAATACGATTATAAATTAATTGGTAATGTTAGCAAATTGCTTATTTTTGTGTGCATTTTGGAACTGAAATCGAAAATAATGCGCTGGGCAAACATATTGTTATTAAATTGAAATCGATTGAATTTTCGTCTCGAATCTGTAGCCAGGCACATCTGGGTTTATGGCTTTTATTCAGTCTAAGACGAAATGATGTTCAGGTAGCTACGCGCTTGGCGTACGGTACGGCGCTCGTCAAGATTGGCAAGGGCAGCGACAGGGTGATTGCGCTCGACGGTGACACCAAGAATTCGACCTTCTCCGATAAATTCCTCAAGGAGTTCCCCGATCGCTTCATCGAATGCTTCATCGCCGAACAGAATCTGGTCGGAGTAGCCGTCGGAGCGGCGACGCGACATCGCACTATTCCTTTCTGCAGGTTGGTGATGCCTTTTTGAGCGCTTCTTTGCTCTTTTAGAAAAATGATCGTGTTTGCTACTTTTTCTGGATCGTTCGTGTGTTGTTCGGGAAATGGGGATGGTGGCATAAATGTTTTCTCCACAGTTTTCATGAGTAAGATGACATATTTATGATAGACTTAAAGCGCCGCTTTCCATGACGAAGCATTACTTTTTTAAAACCTAGAAACTTAATCAATTCTCGACTTGCTTTTATAATAATTAGTAGGATGAGTAGCTCGGAAATTTTCAGTAATTCGTCCGATTGCGTCATTTTGTTCTTACTGTTACAAGATTGCGAGCGTTTGTTTTTTAGCACATTCGCGGCTTTCTTCACTCGAGCCGCCGATCAGCTGCGTGTAGCCGCCATTTCTTTCGCCAACATCAAGTGCGCTGGATCTCACGTCGGCGTTTCCATCGGTAATTTCGATACTATTTTGTATATTGGGTGATTATAACCCTTTTTGTTGTGCAGGCGAAGACGGGCCGAGTCAAATGGCCCTCGAGGATTTGGCGCTCTTCCGCTCCATTCCCGACTCCACCGTCTTCTACCCGACTGACGCCGTCTCGTACGTTTCAACTCTAATTACTATGACATCGCCATTCATCATAATTCGTCTCTCTTACCTTCAGTTTCGTAATCCTTGTATTCCATTTTCTTATGTCTGCCATCAATTTGAACGCTACTTTGGCGAAATTGAATGCAATGTTTACAAATTTAAATGGTAAAGTGATGAATTTTGATAAATGGCGGTGTTATTATCATTTCTTGCCCGCTTCGACTAATGACATTCTTGTTTGAAGGTGTGAACGCGCCGTCGAATTCGCCGCCAACATTCAGGGCCTCGTGTTCATTCGCACTGGTCGTCCGGCCTTGCCCGTCATCTAC
>NIUQ01004509.1:0-13492 GCA_002796945.1 Plectus sambesii
GCACCCATTCGAGTTCGTAGAATTCGTTGACATGACTTTTGCAATCGTCGTCTACTCGATCTAAATTTGACGCGAACAATCGCACGTGGTGTCCCATCAGGGTCGGTCCGAGAACGAAGTGCAGCGTCCATTCTGAAAGCAGTCATTGTCGCAGCAATAAAGACTAGCAAAGTAGAACAACTGAGCTTTGTACGGCTTGCAAAGTTATCATCATTAATAAACAGCATTCATTAGTTATTGAACACAACGCAGAGAGATAAAAGGTTTCAAACGCAATGCATACCTTTCATCAAACGATTGACGACCGACTTGAGATGTTCGCCTTCATTCAGCGTAATTATTCGCACTTGAGACATCATTGGCAGCGATTCCAATTAGATTCTGATGCAAAGAGAAATTTGTTTGATAGAAATTTATGCAGCAAAGTTGAAAACGCACAATAACGGAAGATAAGCTGTGGCAATGCGCCCGCAGTTGAACTGTCCAATCTTAAAAACAAACAACACTTTTAATCGGAACAAGCAGAATAATACCAACTTACTTTCAAACGACGAAACCTGTTGAGATTGATACGAACTTCACATCGAGTCCATGTTCCAAGGTCCGATGATGCGATACTCTTGATAAACCTAGTAATACAACCGGTTCATCAAAACAAAAACAAATGTCAAATCTGGTAAACATCAACTATGCGTACCGGTTTGTCCTGGGCGGCTCTACAACGTGCGCTGGAGCTGGCAGCCTTTCGCGTGGCGCACGTGCAACACGCGCGTCCAGACAGCGATCGTAAACTAATCAAATAAGCTGAGTCCCGTTGCGAAATTGATTCAGGATTGCGCACACCGGGGAGACGACATTATTCACTCTAACGATACTGTATCGAACACAATTTCGCAAACTCCAAACGGCAAGCCCAAAAATTGCTTTTGAGCTTTGAATTGAAGTGTGTTTAACTGTTCAACATCTACGTTTGCGAAAAAATAGGGAAATAATGGCAGCTTCGCTCAGTGTTGCCCAGCTCTCAAATTTGTAAGTCATATGCTGATTTTTATTTCGCCTTTCTGCAGTAGAAAATAAACTATACATTCTTTCACATTCGACAATGTTAGCTTGAAGCACCGCCTTTGTATTTAATGAATGAATTTCTTTCAGAACGTCGAATTCAGCGATCGGCAGTTGGGCCGAAGCAGTGGAACAGGAAGGTTAGAAATGCGCAGTATACGAACATAAATTATTTATCAATTCTGATTATGCTTCAGTGTCCACTGGTCAACGTCAGGAGACGACCAAGGATGGCATCAAGACTGTTACCGACTATACGGAAAATGAAAATGGCGACAAAATCAAAGTATAAAAGTTTTATTTTCTGACTGCTTCCTTGAACTGCTGCGTCAGGTGGAAAAAAGAATAGAAAAGGAGCGGGTTTCGTGAGCGCTGTAGTAATAAAGAATACTGCATTTGTGGTAATCATAAAGCAAGCCTCATCCGTACTTTTCAATTTTTCGGCTTTAATGTGGGATATCGGCTGTTTTATCTATCCCAGTCTTGATACGATCTCAAGAATATGTTGTTGTTTTAGTGGCTCGGGGTGTTAAAAAGGGGTTAAATATGTTGCAGCGTTGCAGTTTGAAGTATCTTCGCTGCATAGCCTTGCCCGAATTTTTAAAATATATTTGACATCTTTAATGATATTTTCTCAAAATACCATTAATAGGAAGCTGCAACCACCCCTAACTCAATGACTAGACTACTTAGCGGCAGTTTGAATGCAATATAAATAAAAATTATGCGCAGCTAAACACAATATATTGTACGTTCCTAGAGATAAAAGAAAATGAGCGGATGTTTTATTCAAAGACATAAATATACGTTTTTCTTCAGGTCATCACAAAGTTCAAGGTGATCACGAAGAAGGTGCCGAAAGCGATCGCCGAGCGCAAAAAGTGGCGCAAGTTTGGCAACTGCGAGAACGACTCGTCTGGTCCGCAAGTCGCCACCACCTATGTGTCCGACGAAGTCCGCATGCAGTTCACGCGAAACCGCGCCGGAGAGGTTTGTCTCTTCGCAATAAATGCATATTCATTTGAATCGCTCTCACAATCACGCGATGCTGTGTTCGTATTTGATCACTCCTTACAAAAGCGACCTTATTCACTGATGTTATTGGGGGCTGCAATAACCCCCGAACACGATGCCGCTTTAAGAGAATTAATCCAAATTATACATTATGAACGCTCTGCTACGTTTAAATGGAATGGTCATATAAGGATAGAAAACAATGTCAATGAAAACTGAATTGTCGTTATTTAGCAACAACTGGAGGAGGCCGATGATCCGGCGAGGAAATTGCGCGAGAAGGGCGGCTCGGCCATGCACTGTCGCCATTGCAAAGCCAACGACCATTGGTCCGTCAACTGTCCTTACAAGGACCTCTACCCTGCTGATGAAGACCCAGAAGCACCGGCCGACCGTAAGCCACCACTTCTTGCTCTACAGTTATCTAGTTAAAGGGGAACTTGGGTCGTCTCTACCTGAAAGTTATTTACTATATATTCCTTTCAGCTGCCTATAACAAGCTGACTGCGAATTGAATCTATTTAAATTGCCGTTAGCTTACCGTAAAGCAGCTGGTAATATATATATCAGAAGACAATATACAGTACTTTTCTCTCGACTAGAGGCGACCGGAGCTCCTCTTTATTAACACTTGTTTTGAGCAGCGAAAAATGGATAAAAAAGAGATATTCTGGATATTTCTATCAGAAAAACGTATATTTTGCATTTCAGCGATGAACGAGATGAAGCTCAAGGAGAATGAGCGCAAGACCCAGGCTGGCGCCTACATCGCTCCGAATCTGCGCAACCCAGGCAGTCAAATGCGCGGCACCACCATGTTTTCCGAGCGAAGAGGTACGATTTTAACGTTCCTATTTAGAGTATTTTTCAATCTTTTTATACCGTTCTTAGTATTTGCAGTAGTGAAGAGTAACAACTTGTAATACTGTCGAAACCGGATAAGTGCAACTCGACCGGGCACGAAAAAATTGTTGCACTTATCCGGTTTTTGATCATGTGCAAAACCTAGGGAATAAGTAAATTGGGGCATAGAAAAGCATCAAAAACTGTTGCATTTAAGCGGGTTGCACTTATCCGGTTTTGACTGTACTGTCGGAAAGATAAATTTTGAACGAACGGCTTGCATTTCAGACGAGAACACTTGTCGTGTCACCAACTTGCCAGAAGATTCGGATGAGCAGGATCTTCGAGATCTTTTCGGGAAGATGGGCAAGGTCACTCGCGTCTATCTCGCCAAGGACAAA
Organism: Plectus sambesii; assembly: GCA_002796945.1. Taxonomy (NCBI): domain Eukaryota; kingdom Metazoa; phylum Nematoda; class Chromadorea; order Plectida; family Plectidae; genus Plectus; species Plectus sambesii. The sequence goes on from NIUQ01004509.1 coordinate 3,321, forward strand.
GCCACCGGACGTTCCAAGGCATGTCCTTAATTTACGCTGTCCTTTTAGTTATTTGAATACTCCTGTCTTCTACTTAATTTTGAGCGACCATATTTACCGGGTTTTCTCGAAATTACGCCCCCCCCCTGTGCTCTTTTTTCAAGAAGCGATAAAATTTTTCCGAGAAACAGTTGAAGATGACGTAAGTTACCTTCGAAAATAGGCATGTAAAGCTTCTATGCTTGATATTGTTTGCGATGAAATATTCGTTAGAAGCTGTTTTGTAGCTTCTCAAAAACAGAGCACAGGGGGGGCGTAATTTCGAGAAAACCCAGTACTTACAAGAATATGCAGTATGTTAACCAAAAAGTGAATGGCAGATAGGAGAGCATATGCAAAATACGATAAACAAATTAAAAGAACAAATGCTCTCTAAAATAATAAAACAACGTAATCAGTTCATTGTAATGATAATATGCTGAAATTAAGACTAATCAGGAAACAGTTTTTGTTGATGTAATGTAAGTTTCAAGCGCGTTCTTTCATAATTGCCATTTTCAGGGTTTTGCGTTTGTCACCTACGAGCGCAGAGACGACGCCGAAAAGGCCATCGAGTCTATATCCGGTCACCGTTACGACCATCTCATTCTCAAAGTGGAATGGGCAAAGCAAGTCCTCGCTTTTCGCCTTTATCGTTATTTACATCACTTTCTGCGCTTTCAGACAGAACACTAACTAAACCATTTTCTCCCGAATGCGGCGACATCGTTATTCAGAAGACCGTGATTGTCGTCCATATAGCTCTTTTTGTTGTCTGTTTTTCGTCGACTTTTTATTCTTTTTTCTTCTCCGTGGTTCTTGGGATTTATAGGACATTACGGCTTTTGTCTTTGGAGTCTCTGATGATAAAGAAGTTGTTGAACAGCATTTGTGTTATTTGGATTTAATCAGGTTGATTCGCCTGACGCGAATGGAAGGATGATTAGAGGGGGCGTGAAATGTGATAAATTCGCTTCATGCTCTAGCAATTGTCAAGAATGCATCAAGTACTGTTTATGCATTCTTGGTGATTGGTGAGCGTAAAGCTAATTTATCGCATTTTGAGTTTTCTCTAATCAGCCCTCGAGCGTACTTACACGAGTGCACTAATGCGCGAAAATGCTCCTATGTTAACCTTATTCAGCTGAATCATCATGGGTCTGTTGACCATCTTGAAGAAGCAGCGCCAGAAGGAGAAGGAAATGCGTATCCTCATCCTCGGCTTGGACAACGCCGGCAAAACGACCATCCTCAAGAAGTTTAATGGAGAAGATATTGATACGATCTCGCCCACATTGGGTTCGTACATATTCTAACAATGCAGCTTTTAACAATCTAGTCACCCTGTGACTTTGTCTTTGTTCTCTTTTCGTCAATCTAGTGCTAATTTCGACGAAAGAACTGGAAATTTTGAACATTAGATCGTGAACGCATACATACTAAGACCAACTTTCTATCCCATTTAAGAAGCTATCAAGCTGTCAAATCCTTGAAAAGACTGAAAACCCCGTAAAATACTGTCAGTCCTCACATTCGGACATGCTTTAATAAAATTGATCATTTAGGGTTCAACATAAAAACGTTAGAACATCGCGGATTCAAACTGAACGTGTGGGACGTGGGCGGTCAGAAGTCGTTGAGATCTTACTGGCGTAACTACTTCGAGCAAACGGATGGTCTTATTTGGGTCGTCGATTCCGCCGACCGACGACGAATGCTCGACTGCCAACAAGAATTGAAGCAATTGCTCGTAGAAGAGCGCCTGGGTGGCGCTACGCTCCTCGTCTTTGCCAACAAACAAGACCTCCCTGGCAGCTTCAAGGCGGAAGAAATTAAACAGGTAATGCTTTGAGAACCACTTTGCAATTGTACTACGTTACCTTATTTAATATTTTGTAAAGCGCTTAGCAATAGTATTATCGCAATACTGTTGAAATCACCGCCGAAATAAATAATGATGAAATTTTTAGATTCTCGACTTGGACTCGATAAAAACGCATCATTGGCAGATTCTGCCGTGTAGCGCTCTTAGCGGTCAGAATCTCTTGAACGGCGTCGATTGGCTGATTGATGATATTGCTTCTCGTGTTTTTACCTTGGATTAAGAACGCTTGTATTATACACAATTGTTGGCTGTGATATTTGTTGTCCCTTGTAACCGACCCGCTTCTGTTAATATCCGATCTCCGACCGCCCTCACTGAACTGAACTCGCTGTAATAAAGCAATGAAAGCTGAAATGGATCGAGTTTAAGCGTCGCATCAAGTTGCTAATTCTCCTTGCGCACACACCGTGCAGTATACCGTATCACTCATCGGGCACTAATACGAATATGGCGATTGACGATGACATCTGGCAATTGTTGGCAGCATGGCTGGGATGACGCTATGTTCGGTGTGCGAGCGACAGGTGCGAGGAAAGGCGAAGGTGGAAGGCGGAGCGTCGACGTCGACTGTCGACGGAGCGACGACGACAGCGGCCGCGGCCGCGGCGAGCGAAGCTTGCGCGTTGTGCTTCGGCACGCTGAACCCACAGTTCGTCGCACGCGTGGCGGCCGACGTGGGGCGCGCAGTGAAGAACGACTTCTACGATGTCAAAGATTTCGTCCTCTCCCTCAACATGCCCGTATCCCTCATCCTCCGTGAGGAGATCGTGAAGATGCGCGACGATCTCGGCTTCGCGGGCACCCTCGCCTCCGTCCCCTTCCGCATCAGAGCCATCGACGCGTACATCGGCGCGCTCTACGAAGCCACCGGCCTCCGACCCACCAAATGCTCCAACCTCAACCTGACAATCACTTTCTGCAACGACGAATTCCTCAAGCCCGACTGCGACTTTCTCCTGGATCACTTTCCGGATGAGTTTATCATGCCGGCGAAGAAGATGCGACTCGCCGAGCCCCCGCCGATCGAGTCGCTCTTGACGAAGGTGAAGGTGTTGTCGATCGCGTCGCGTCTCCAGGCGGACGTCGCGAAGAAGTTCAACTTCGAGACGCCCACGAACAACTGCGTCTCCTCCTTTGAACTGTCGCGCGACCCGATCTTCCTCGCTGGGCGCTATTGCAAATTCTCCCGCAATCTTCCGCAAAGTCCTTGGACGGCTGACGATCACGCTGGCAGCGGTATTGTTGGCGGATCCGTTTCCGAGCAAGTTTGTCAGTTTCTCAAGCAGAAGTCGCTGGCCGACGTGACGAGGTTTACTGCTTCTGGTAAGCGAGGTTTCGTTATTTTGTGTATAAGGATGGTTGGGCCTGCTCGATTCACCATCGCAGAAATATCTTTGTATTGTTGGGGAAGTCGAGATACCTATAGCTTTTACTGTATGTGCAGCGCATTGATGACGGTCTCGTTGGTTGCGTTGAAATTGAGTACGGCCGATGGATGAGCAGTAACGAATGGGACTTGTTACTCAACATCTTAAAAACCCGTCGCAAGTGCGTTGCACATATGATTAAAGAGGCGATTTGCATATGTTACACTAATTTCTTACGATGACCGCACCAACCTCAACATTAAAAATATATTTCTTGTTTCTCAATTGTATGAGATTTAGGTCGCGAAGATATCGATGTGCGCATGCTGGGAGAAGGACGACCGTTCGCCGTGCAGCTGGTCAATCCGCGAAAGAAACTTCCCGAATGGTCCACTATCGAGCAAGAAATCAATCGCACTTTCAACGATATCCGCGTCAGCTTTCTTCGGCAAGTGACGCGAGCAGAAGCGGACATTTTGAAAATCGGCGAGGAAGGTTCGTCGCGTTTTATTTATTGTTTCATCCGCGTCATGGCACTTTGCCAAGACGTTTTTGGCGGTCTAGCCGTAGTTATGCTCGCAATTTTAACGCGGAATAGAGTGGAACTTATTTAGAGAAGCGCAAGACGTACACGGCGCTGTGCTACTCGAGCAAGCGAGTGGATCCTGTTATGTTGGCAGCGCTCCAAAATAAAGCCCCGCTCGAGCTGAAGCAGAAGACACCCGTTAGGGTACTAAAGCGACGGCCGCTCATTGAGCGCCCTCGCAACATATTCCAAATGCACGCATTACCCATCGATGACCATCACTTTCAACTAAGGTCAGTGGGTTTTTGCGGGTGTTATTGTTAAAAGTGCTTTATCACTGATAAATCGGCATGGAGCTTCGAATGCACAATGGGACCTTAAACGAACTGAGCGCATATGGTTATGAGACTGATAAGTTCGCGCATGAACCTTATCGTTGCGAAACTAAAACTCGAATTTATCGTTACTGAAGTAGAATACATTTATCACTAAGCGAAATTCTAATTGCTCCACTGCAGGTTAACGACTCAAGCGGGTACGTATGTGAAAGAATTTGTGCACGGTGATTTCGGGCGAACGCGACCGTCGCTCGCCGATTTGATTGATCCTGAGAGTGAAGTCGACATCCTTGAACTGGACGTCGAGATGGTCGATCTCGAATGGCCTCCGGGGAACATCACCGCTCAACAACCAGTGCCAAATGGTCTCGCCAAGTGAAAGTCATGATTCGCTGCCTGTTGTTTTGTTTTGTTGTTGTTGTGAAAAGAGTTGTTGAGAAAATAGATATTCTAATTCTCATTCGTGGATTCTTGCTGATTGAGTATACTACTGTCATGGAGCAAGCGGCTGAAAGATAGTCACTACTTTTGATTTCTTCTCGTTTGAGTAGTAATCATTGCTAATAGGCGACAACGATGCCGACTGTGTTGATGGTGGCTGAGAAGCCTATGTTGGCCGACTCGATCGCTAAATTATTGTCGGACGGTCGAGCGACTAAGCGCAAAGGTTCGTTCTTCGTTTTCCGAAGTATCACGCAATCTGACTTGACAAATTTATACACTGGGATATCAGGCTGTAGGGCTTTATTAGACGAAGGGCATTCACAAGTAACGACACACGTTTATGATAGATTTGCGCTCCCTAATATTATAAATGCAGTTATATAGGGACCTATCTGGAATATTCTTGAAGGTGTATCGCGATGGGGAGCATTGAAGCGTCTCTTGAACATTTTAGAATATTTTATCACTCAAAAGAGCGCTTATATTCGCACTTGCACTCGCAAATTGAAGAAGGAAAATTAGCTATTGCTTGCAGGATGGAACGGCGCCTGCAGCGTAAGCGAGTACACTGCATCGTTCCTCAATTATTCGTCTGCTCGGTTCAAAGTGACGAGCACGTGCGGCCACGTCATGAGCATCGACTTCCCGCCAAAGTACAACAACTGGGAACGCGTCGATCCCGTCGAGCTCTTCTCCGCCCCCACCACCAAGGTCGAGGCGACCGCCAAACTCAGAATGAATGATGTAAGCTTCTTGAAAATTTCTCAGTATTCTCGCAAAAGTTATGGCATTTCTTGACTGATTGCAGTATCTCGCGTCTGAAGCCAAAGGCTGCGATTATCTCGTCCTTTGGCTCGATTGTGATAAAGAGGGCGAGAATATCTGCTTCGAAGTCATCGACGCCGTTCAGAGTTCCATGGTCAAGCCACACTCAGGCAACTACATGGACAATGTGTACAGGTGGGCTTTTTTGTTCTTTGTTACATAATGATCGGAAGTAATTCACTTATTCTAGTATTAAAGCGTATTGTACAGATCTTTGATCCCCAGAAAATCTTTTTGACCACGATAAGATTCGAACCTCTGAATTTTATTTTTAAATCCTGAAGAAGAGGGAGAGGTGCAAAAGACTTCTCTAGTACTTATATGCAGAATTATCGCTAGATATCTGTTGTACAAAGAAGCATTCGAGATTGGAGGACATATTTTAGAGACTGTTGTACAGGAGAAAACTACGGTGTATTGGGATAGAATTGTTGATATTGCTTTTTACAGGGCGCACTTTTCGGCTATCACGGAGAAGGATATTAAGGCAGCAATGCGGACTCTGGGCCGACCGAACGAAAATGAATCTCTGTCGGTGGACGCACGTCAGGAACTCGACTTGCGCATCGGCTGTTCTTTCACCCGCTTCCAGACTCGCTTTTTCCAGGCAAATCTCCTATTCCCGCCTCTCTTCCTGTTCATCAACTGAATCCTAAAACGAATGTTCCAGGGAAAGTACGGCGACTTGGACAGCACACTCATTTCTTTCGGTCCCTGTCAGACCCCCACGTTGGGCTTCTGCGTGACACGGCACGACGAAATCGTCCAGTTTAAACCCGAGCCGTACTGGGTCATTCAAGTACGACTAAAGGCGACGGAAGAGACTGAGCTGAAGCCTGAGTGGTCGCGCGGGCGTATGTTCGATCGGGAAGTCTGTCAGATGTTTCTCGATCGGATCAAGGCGAGTTTTTGATCAATTGGATAGATTGCATATCGCGTAATTAGAATAGATTCGTTCGTAATGCAATTGAAAAAAGGATATCTGTCGTAGCGTGATCGAAATCCATGTGAGTCCCACACATACTCATAAATAGATCCATCATCGAGGGTACTGGCTAAAGCCTAAGCTTAAGGCGGAGCATCGTCAATGATGGGGCTATTTATGAATTAAAATAGCTATCATTGTCGTCGATCTCGCTATAACATATCGCCTATACACAAATTTAACCGTACAAAACAGTACGCGATATGAACCCTGTCTATTGGCGTCGCCCGATTTATTGACTAGGATACAATTTTAGATGCACAAAGAAGCGGTGGTGGTGGAAGTGACGAAGAAGGAGAGTCAGAAGCAGCGGCCGCTGGCGTTGAACACCGTGGAACTCATGCGAGTGGCGAGCTCAGGCCTAGGCATCGGGCCAGCCACCGCCATGCAACTGGCCGAGCAGCTATACACGCGAGGATACATCAGCTACCCGCGTACTGAAACCACTTCCTATTCGGCCAACTTTGACCTGCGTGGAACACTGCAACAGCAGGCTGGCAGCTCCAAATGGGGCGCTACTGTGAAGGAGGTTCGTATTTAGTTTTGATTCATCCACAAAGCAACTATTTTTACGATTTGTCAGCGGGTTTGGGGATTAGCAATACTGATCATGAACTATATTATAATGCCTCCTTAATTCAGGTTCTGGCGGAGGGAATAACAAAACCGAGACAAGGAGATGACAAAGGCGACCATCCGCCCATCACACCGATGCGAGCCGATGACGGTCAACTTTCGGGAGGTTCGAACTTCGATTGATGTTTATGAGTGCAAAAATAATCAATTGAATTTAGATCTGGCTCGGATATACGAGTACATAGTGCAACACTTTATCGGGACCGTGATGAAGCCGTGCCGCTACTGGGTGACTACACTTCAGTGAGTTATTTATCGTTGCAGAGGATATTTAATTGTAGTCTCAAATTTGCCGATCAGTACCAAGAAATCTCGCCAGGCACCGTAGTTTTCAAATATTCTTTCGAATTTGAGTGCGTAAGCATCGCTTTTACCAAGAATGATAGAAAATTTTTGGTTTTTACGTGCGTAAACTGGTAGAAAGACTTTCGAAACAGTTTGCGTTATTCATTCCGCAATTTCTTGTTACTGATCGGAAAATGTCGGCTGTGAAGACGCCTTAACATCGTTGCTTTAGTATGACGATAGGAGACGAGCAGTTTTCGGCGAGTGGCAAAGCGCTGATCGATGAAGGGTTCACAAAGGTGATGCCATGGCTGGGCATAGGAGACGATGAACAACTGCCGGAGTTGCGACGCGGCGATCGCTTGGCCGTGAAGGACCTGCGCATCGTCGAGCGGCAGACCAGTCCCCCCGACTACCTCACCGAGGCCGAGCTCATCACCTTGATGGAGAAGCACGGCATCGGCACCGACGCCTCCATCCCCGTTCACATCAACAATATTTCGCAGCGCAACTACGTTACCGTAATATATTTTCATAATTCCCTAGGCTATGATTAGTTCTACTTGTTCGGGAAGGTGTTTGATAATTAACGTAGTGGAGGATTGATACGCTATTCTGCCAGTTTGTCATTCCATCTAAATAATAGTAAATAGCAATCATTTCAGCGTGAGATACAATTGCTTAATATATTATGATTTGAAATGAACTATATTGTGATGATGAACCTTAATCATACGATTTGATTTAAATAGGTGGAAAGCGGGCGGAAACTTGTGCCGACGAAATTGGGTGTCGCGTTGGTGCACGGGTACCTCAAGGTCGACCCTCAGCTCGTCCTCCCTACTATGCGCTCGGAAGTCGAAACTCAACTCACACTTATTGCCAAAGGCGAAGCCGATTTCCTCGCTGTTCGTCACTTTCTGCCGTGTTTATACTTCTAAAATAAAACGCCTTATTCGACTTGTTAAGATAATATTTTCTTAGAACATCGTGCGACATCTATCATTTTATGAGGAGCGGTTTGCTCTGGTCTTCTGCTCTTTGCTAAAGAAACTTTACATATACAAAGAAGTTTATAAAAGTATTCACAATTTACAAACGAATAACATGCTTAATATGTCGAATAGTACATCTTATTTCGGAAGCAAAGACACGGCATTCGTATCGATTCCAGTGAACTAAAAGCACTCGCTGTTTAGGTGAAAAACCACGCGTTGGAAAACTTTCGGCTCAAGTTCATATACTTTGTGGAAAACATCACCTTCGTTGATGCGTTGTTCGAAGGTTGCGTCGCTAAGCTTTTCTTAAAATACATTATCACTGAAAACATGCTTATTTCAGATTCTTTCACCACCTTGGCCGATGCTGGCAAGCCTTTCGCCAAATGTGGAAAATGTCGGCGGTTCATGAAATTGGTCCAATCGAGACCGCAACGACTGCATTGCTCTAGCTGCCAGGTATGACTTCTTTTAACATCACAGCTCTGAGATCATTAGCCTGACTAAATGTGAGACTGGTAAAATTTACCATCGTTAAAAGTAACACTTTCACTCAACAGCGGTCGAAAGAAAGGACAATATGCCATTAAACTAATAGAATATCCGACAAATTTGTTGCGTACTTTAGGATACGTACGCGTTGCCGAACGCAAAAGACGGTCTGTTGAAGTTACATATGGAAAAGAAGTGCCCGCTGGACGACTTTGATCTGCTCTACTGGCAAGGTCCTGGCGGAAAATTGTCGCGTTCCTATGCATTTTGTCCCTACTGCTACAACAACCCGCCGTTTCCCGGCATGAAGAAAAGCCAAGGATGCAACGAGTGCACTCACCCCGCTTGTCCCCACGCCTTCAGGTGAGTGCTTATTTTATTTCCTTAACTAAGTGATCATCCATGGTAATTATTGAAATACCGGAAATTCTAAAACGAGCGAATTTATCCCCCCTCTTTCGGGTTCCATAGCTTTAACCCTGATTTAAAATAATATTAGTGCCTCATTGCAGCACGCAAGGTGTCGTCAAGTGTCCTCAGGCGTGCAGCGAAGGAAATGGCGTGTTGGTGTTGGACCCGCAGTCGGCGCCGAAGTGGCGGCTGTGCTGCAACAAGTGCGCCGTCGTGGTCGGCGTGTTCGAAGGCGCCACTCGCGTTCGCGTGTCGCCCAAGCAGTGCGACGATTGCGGCGCTCAACTGATGTCCGCCGAGTACAAAGAGGTATTTTGCTACAGTCCTTTTCGCGCGCGTTATTACATTACAGTTCGTTTATACCGGTACTTGGAGGACCGGCCAAAATTACCAGTGTAAGCGAAATCGGTATAAACGAATTCTACAGTACTGTGGTAAAGATAGCGCTGACTGTGTCCGTTCTACTCTGGTTTGAAGATACACCGTCACATATCATGCGGGTTCGGCAACCGACAGTCCCCGCGCGTCCAGATGGGTGTGTCCTTGGCCATTTCATTCATCGAGCGCTTTGGAAATTGCGAATAATGCACGGGCCGTTTGTATTGCGTATTGCTGCGATTGCGCGTCCATTTTTCCGCATTGTTTGAAACTCCTCTGCCATCAATCGCGTATTTTTCGCTCTCCGATAGAATGACCAGTGAACGCTGTCTTTTCCGCAGTACTAATTCGTAGAACAAACGGGGGTGGGACTGTGCAATAGCTGTTTCCTTTCGTGTCGTGACGTCATTACCGACGGACATCAATCAACTTGAATCTAGGGCAAGACGCCGCTACCCGAGTCGAAGACGTCGTACTTGGGCTGTGTGTTTTGCGACGAGGAGTTGGGCGACATTATCAACCTGAACCATGTGAATCGAACGATCGATCAGCGAAATCGACAGGAGGCGGCGCTGTCCAGAGGG
>NIUQ01004510.1:0-13502 GCA_002796945.1 Plectus sambesii
AGATGGAGACTGGCGCCATCGCCGACGCCGAAAAACTCGTGACAACGTATTCGCGGCTTTTGGATCGTCGCTCTTCAACTGCGCTAACCACGGCGAGAGAGGATGAAAACTACTATTGAGCGCTGACTATAGTACTGTGTGTAAATGCCGGACAAAACTGAGGTCGCGATGACCGATGATGCACCCGAACAATGAGTTGACAGCAGAAATGAAATTTTCATAGAGTTACTAAACCCCTGCATAAATCGAACTGTTGAGGAGATTTGTCTGGAGCCGTGCGGAATAGAAAGATATCAAACACCACCACTAAATGCTAGGCCGGTCTCTTGATCAGCGATCAGAGACCACAGTTGAGCTCTCGTGAAGTTTCTGGTGTCTGGGGAAATGTTGCATGATGATTCAATTTCATGCACAGTTACACCATCATTTCTCTCAAAATCATTCCTCCTGTGTCTGTAATATTGCTCGAAATCTCTTGCTAATTCAGCTGTAAGTAACATAATTGCATGCTCAGTTAACTCTGGCATTTGAGGATGTTATGTGACGCTTCGCTGCACAGATTACGTTCGATGTTTGACCAATTGAAGTACAGTATGTTTTTCCCTTTCTTCCTGGGAAATAAAAACAACTATGTGAAAATAAAATTACTTAAAAATATCATGAGAAATCCTTAAACCTGACTTTTTCATTGCCTGGCTCCCAACGAAACATACACACAAAAGCTGTCGCATTATAATTGACAGATTAAAGCCGACGTTATTCAGTCATTTTGACATATTTGTTTAAATTACTTTCATGCACAATGTGAAAAAGTGAAGGACAAGGCTAACCATTTGAGTAACTGATAAGATTACGCAGAATATCACTGAAGAGCAAATACCTACCAATCATATTTCGTTTAACGCTTGTATGAAAAAGATGTAAGTTTTTGCGACAATTAGAATGTTTAGTACTCGGAAAGGAACTTTATTAACTTATTAAAATATGAGAAGCTCAGGCGGAGTTTCCATAATCCTTGTCTGATTCATATTCATCAACTTCTCTCCTTTCATCTTCCTATGATTGTCGAAGCCGTTGACGCACTCGTCAATTTCCTTTCGATATTCGGTCGCGAGCGTTCGTACTATTTTCGTCGTATGGAATGCACTTTTAATGATAAATTCGGCCACAAGACCTCAAAATAAACTGAAACTTTATGTGCCAGTGACGCAAGCCTTCCTAATTGACCTGTTTACTGTTTTCGTGCGGGCGAGATTAATCGGGAAACCCCTCGTGTCACGCATGTGTTTGTTATTTACACAGAGGTTCGGTCACATTCCGTCGCTCATTACGAGAACTATATCAGACTGCTTGCTCACAGATGATTATATTATAATTAGGTAAACAATCAACAGCTAATTTGTATATATTCAGCGCACTCTCACATTCTTCGTCAGTTACACTGATTTCAACGCAAATTGAACGATTTTGAACTGTCTATTGTCTTAAATTTTATTCCAACATGACCACTGAAATTCGTACTACCACAAAGGTTGGTTAAATGCTTTGTACCATTTTATCGTACTACCTGTAATGCTCATATGTTATTTAATTGAACATAAAAACGTCGTTAAACGGAAATAGTGACAAAATGAAATTCCTTAAAAAAGTCTGAAACATTTCAGGTCGAAGACGACCGCTCGCTCGGCGAAAAGGCAAAGGATGCCTTGCACAACGCTGGTAAGGGAAAAAATTTGAATAAAACTAAACTGTCCGTACATGACTGTTTGTTTCAGCCGAGAAAACCAAGGACATGGCGCACAATTTGAAGGAGAAGGTGATGGGCGAAGACCATGTCACTGATTCCGACATTGCGCGCGCTGAGATGAAGCAGCAGGAACTCGGTCATAAGGAAGAAATCGATCGCATGCGTGCCGAGGGAGCCGCCGGTCGCAAGGAGGAATTGCAGTCGAACTTCCAAAACCTGCAGGTACGAACATTTCCGTCCGCTGAAGGCATAATTGGCTTTTGTCAAGCAAACATCTCTTTCTTTAGCAACTTGAACTTTTCACTTTTCATTCATTGTTGCCATCGCCAGCTATTAAGTTTAAGACACAGTCCGTGATCCATTAATCGGCGCGTAAGGGAACGCAAAGTATCTGTAATTTCATTCCACCGCCTCAATCCTTCGAATGGGGCAATTCGAATGCTTCTTAAAATAATCAGCGCTAAAAATTAATCGTGATAGCAATTATTCCCTATTTAATAGTATTTGCGCATCTCCTGACAAATACAGTAGGAAATTGCGCAAAACACTCAAATGGCACCTGAGTCATCTTACCTATCAGCGGATGTGACACACAAATTTAATGTCGCTATTTTGCAAAATTTAGTGCAGCGCCGATTACGAGCGTGTTTATGGATTGAGTAGTGTTTTTGGTAAAGCTTTCGTTTGTTCAAGTGAAAAACTCCCTCTCAATAGATAAAAAGCCGATACACGGAAAAAGTATGAATCACGTTACATTTTCTTCTCATTGCAGGATAAGGAATTCGCAAACAGAATGGAGGCGGCGCGTCACCACGAAAAGAGACTGGATCAAGCCGATGAGGTCAATCGTCTGCAGTGCAAACAGAACCAGCAGCAGGCGGAGAGATGCCATGAAGTCCTCAACAAACAGGGTATGCAACGCTTTTCTCTCTCTCTTTCTTTTTAGATAAGTAATATTTACCTTCAGGTGCTTGCCCGACTGACGGCGGCTGCAAAGTGACCAGAGTCACTGAAATTCACTAAAAACTCCGCAAACATCGGCGCATTTACGTCTGGGGCATTTTTTAATGTAAAGTGAAACATAATAATGGGCGTTGGTAATTGTATGAAAACCTTCAATTATGCTCTGTAATTATTCAAGTATGTTCGACGCCTTACGCGACGTGATTTGCTTTATAACAGTTCGCATGTAAATGTGTATTCGCAAATGCTGTACATTTTATGAGTGATGCAGTGTATTGCGATTAGCTACGCTAATCAGTTCAAAACGCTTTGTACCGCTATTTCTGTTTTGTGATATTCCCAATTAGTAAAACATATCCAAACGTGAATACCGTCTGACTAATCATTGACAATACAACTCGAAACTGCCCGCTACTCGTGTTCTTTTTTGCTTTATGCACCGCCGCACACATTGACAAAATCAGAAATTGAAAGCGAATGTTAAAAAAAATCTAAAACAGAAAGTCAGAATATGGGCACAAACTAAGATTGCTGATGCTGTTATGATTTTATTCTCAAAAGTTTTTACTTTATGATTGATTTGTAATCATCTGGAGCGTAATTTTCGGTTTGCAGGCAAGAACTCAAATATACTATGGCAAAGTCAGCTTGAAATTTTCAGCTGCTTACAAGAGGTAGCAAACGCTTTTGTCGGTGTGACTTCAGTCGCACTTAAATTGTTTACCAGTGCATGATTTACCTTGCTAGCACATGTGGTTCTGACGCATTATTGAACGTCATGCTCATATCAAATAAGCTATGACGTAACACTCTTTATACCTCGTCACTAACGTCGATTCAGATTTGAGTTATTTCATTCCGTGTCCTCAAAGTTACACATTCGCAAACTTAATGCTGTTCCCTAGGGACAAATTCAGCCTGAAGTTATTGTCTGTTCTCTCAGAACTGTGTAATACATTGCGAAAGAGCTGATGAAATCGATAAGTGCTAAGGTTCCCCACTAGCCCAAATTCCGTGTTGTTTACGTGTTTTCGCGACAGCGCTATAGACCGAAGATCGTAAACACCCGATCACCCCACGTCGCCAAACGCCCCAGTATTTGCGCCACCCGCTGTTGGACGTTTCTGAGCGAAAACATCAACAACGGAATGCGTATTTATTATGCGCGCGCTCTCATATAACGACGTCAGTACATTCTGCTCTGATATAAGTTCCACCTGAATTTGCTCATTATCGAGTTTGTTCAAGACGCTCTGCATTAATAATACATACTGCTAATACTATACTAAACAAAGGTATGTCGGTCCACGGTTTCAGCAATCAATATTAAATTTAACATAGCGTTTTATGGAATGATTCATAATCCTACAAGATATGTAACAGCTTTCAGTACTCATCATTTCAAATTCATTAATCTCTCTCTTATTGAAGCGAAGAAAACATAAGTTGCCTATTGGCTATGTGGAGACTAATCGCAGCTAAATTTCAGCAGCCGTTTTCAAAATGATGTACGATGGCGAGAGAAATATTACCGATGAGGAAGTCGTGGTTGCGGCAGAAAAGAACGAAGATCTAAGTTTCCACGATAAAGGACCTACCGATCTGGAAGATGATGTGGAAGTGGATGACAATGATGATTTCCAGGTACAGTTAGTTAATTGATTGATTTGATAAGCGTCGTAAGACACTAGAGTGAAGCACTCTCATTTCATCATCTTTGAACAAGTCTATTGGTTTCAGTTCGTGATTTTCATGTTTTAATAAGTATAGAGAAACATATGCCTAAAATTATGAGCATACTTTGAAAGCAATTGCCTTCAATCGAGCTCTTTAAAACTCCGCTCGCTATTGCTACATCCTGTAAGGAATATTCATTTTCTTGATAGCTTGACAATCTGTAACCACCTGACCTCCCCTATAATTAGCCTTAAAGACTTTCGTGTCCACTGTACATTTCTAAATCAGTGGGCAAACAATTTCTGTTCGGACAGTCCACAGACGGTAAAACATGAAGTTTATAAAATTAAGGAGGTATTACACAGCTTTAGTTTTAATACAAATTCTGAAGTCTTGTTCATGATCATCCGCACTGAAAGTAAGTTATTTTTTGCAGGATCAACCGGATCCAATGGTGACTTCAAGATCACATGGAAAACGGAAGTTTACTGAAGAGCTGAAGAAGTCATCTGAACTGGCTGCCGAGGCTTCATTCGCAATCGCAAATTTTGACGGGTTGATCGCGATGTAATTGCCATGCATTGATGTGAATACTCTTTTGCTGAGACGCGAGAGCGTAAAAAACCTCACCTCTGTTAACTATTCAATATTGTATAGTTTTATTAATGTTTGATTGTACATAAAGTGTTAAGAAATGTGCTTCCATGTCAAAACTGACAATAATCTTGCCAGCTGCGCTTTTACTGTACTCTTCTTGAAAGCAGCAATGTTAGGGCCCTCCTTGAGCCCTAAATAAAAGATTGTATCAAAAGTCATCAAAAACACCACGCGTATTCTACAAGACCGATTATTATGTTATATTTAGCCGAGATATATTGATTCCTGACGAAATCATGAAAGCGCTTTGAAATTATGACAGTGCCTGCTCAGGTTTTGGTATCCGAGGCCTAATTGAACGATAGCGCCTGAAGAGGGACAAGCTTATGTTTGCAGTGTTCACTTTGGCACCCGCTTTTGAGCATCAGAAGCGTTCGTTGATGGTGTTCAAATATTTTCTGTTTCAAAGACCTTGTCGTAACGAATTAATCAATCAAGCGAATCACGCATTCTCAATTTTTTCAGTAAACCGCCATTTGGCGAAACACACATTATCTTGTTTATTCGGAAATCTCTGTGCGCATCGTTCCAACGAAAAGTGCGTCCATTGTGAGCGCAGCGGCAACTAAAAAATATAAATAGCACGTGACTAACGCGATCATTGCTGACTGCGTTAAAGTGCGGCAAACAACGTCGAGACAACGCAGTGGTGTTTATGACACCACTTTCATTTTTAAGCTGCGTCAGGGACGAGCTGTGTGCAAAGCATAGAAAAGAAAGGGAGCAAACATCACTTTCTCATAAATTTGGTTTCCGCACTTCTACAAAGTTATTTATTTTAGTCATCTTTGAACATTCAGTCGAGCAAAATATGTTTTCGCTGTTTCGATGCCTCACTAATCTGCGTCAGTTTCTTTACTATTGGCGCTAAGCCATTCTGACTGAGACTGTTGTTTGGCGAAGAGCGCATTTATGAGATAAACAGGTATTGTTTTTACCGTCCGCGTGTTGAGAGTTAGAGAGTGGAGATGGTTGATGTATGCAGACTTGATCAAATAAAATCCCTTCGTGGGTTAGCACGCTAGGCGAACAATTCCATTTTACGGTGCATAATTACCTTTGAAGAAGAAGGCACAAAAAGCTGGATTTGACTCAAGAACTCTGATTTAGTTCGAAAAAGCCTCATAGGCTGCCTTATGGCTGGCAGGTTTTCATAAACTTGCCGACGCCCCATAAGCGAGCGTTGGCTTACCCCACTCCATATGAAGTACTAATTTTGACTCTTGATTACTTGTATCACTATTTTATGTATTTCGGCGTTGCGTGCTCCCCAAAAATTACTCAGAAATAATAATTCTTTCCTTTCCTAAATTTCGCGAAAAGTGGATTAACTGAAAACAATAATTTCGCAATACCGCAGTCTATTGCGTAATTATTGTGTTTCAGTTGATTCACCCTCGTAATTTTCAAATCAAGAAAATTCTGCATGTTTTCAATCGTTGAGATGCCAAAGAATTACGTGTAGGTTGAGTTGCGGTGATTCAGGTTCTGGAATCATTATTTGTAATTGCAATTGTTCAAAAAGAATTGTTGTTTTGGGAACTGAGATGAGTTTTGTAGTTTTCAAGGAACGATTTGCGTAAGCACTTTTATTTTGTCACGTATTACCAGCATCATTTAGTATTGCAGTTCTTCATCAAATTCGAAGCAAGTGCAAGTAAATGTGAGCATCTGTGTATAATTTTTACACGAATTCTAACATCATGTACTGCTCAGGTAAACATTAGCCCAAAGCATAATATAATGTAATACGAATTGAATTGAATTGAATAATCAATGAAAGAGGAAAATACTGTATGTAGAGAGTATGGAAGACATAGCATTAGGAATATATAAGCGACGTGAGAATCATACACTGGCAACCGCAGCAAATCTCCGCTTTACAAGATTGGTTGCGCCGCAGGCTTCTGTCCGCTGGCACAATCGACGCAGCCGTCTAAATTCACAGAATTAGCCACTATTCAACAGCGCATTGCATAGAGTACAGCTAACGTATATAATGACTGTAAAGAATAAGTCACGTCATGATCTACTTTTACTAATCCAACGCCACTGTCGATGAAGGAGATTAATTTAAACGAGTTAATAAATTATAAAAGTCAGTTCCTTAACTCTCAATTTTCAACTATTATATTATATTGTGTTCAGAATGCAACTTACGAGGGGTGTGACAGTGAGCCGCTGTCGGTTGAGGAGGAACAAAGGCCGACTGCATCAAATGTTGGTCCAATCGCTGTTTCTGATCTACAATTGCGCGAGTTTCATCATCCTGGAGCTTCCTTTCTGCTGCCACTTTCTCTTCTTCCGTCATTAGCTGCTCTCCTGTCACCTTAGCTTGAACCTGCTGCACGAGTCCTTTCGTCGTTTCAGCTAAAAAATTGTATTTATTGTTTATACTGTGTATTTGATAAATGAGCTTATTTGTTCTTTCGTAAGGCATTACTGCCTTACGGCTTTTTCTTCAAATAATCATTGAGATCCAAGAAGTGCTCGGCTTATTACTTAGTTAAAGAATAATTGCTGTGCATTTAGCAAACTCACCAGCAGTGCAGTACGCGTCTTTGGCCTTCTCGCTTGCCATGCTGAGCGCATCTTTGGCCATCACGCCTGCAGTGCTGAGTGCGTCTTTGGCCTTCTCGACCAAGGGTCGATCTTGTTGTTCTGCCTAAAAATAAGGAGTTACTGGAAGGTTCCAAACGACTCCCGCTTTCTAACGTTCAATATCAAATACATTCCTCAATCTAAAAAATATTACCATCATGCTCGCTTCGTAGCCACATTTCGGGGCATTAGTAGACTGAGCCATGTTGATTGGATATCGGAAGTTAAGTGAGACAACTTGTGCAAACAATTCTTTCTCGTACTTTACTGAAAAATGTTGGTGCCATTGGTATATATACGCCGACAACGCTGTTGTTGTTTACCAATGCAAATGACGAGGGGCCAGTCAGGGATAGTTTCTGCCGTGGCCTAATATTTACACTCCATGTTAATTTGTTGTTTACACGTGGCAGACGGGCACTTTTTTCCCGCGCGCACATTGCCAATCGCACCGACGTCGAAATTCCACGTAGGCCACTGGTACAGTGCATTGAACTTTACGTAATAAAAAGTTGTTTATTTCCGTTTCGCTTTGTGCGTGTTTTGCCCATTACTTGCGTTTGTTTACAGAAATAAAATATAGTTATATGCCTCTGGCTACGAGAAACTTTGGTATTGCTTCTGTTTCCCCCTTATTCTAGTCCCTGACAGTTTCACGTTGACGCTATTGTGATTGCCTACGTGCCATTTACACCGACGGCCATTATAAATATCATAATTGCGTTTCCATAATACTGCTCGATCGTAATTATTCTTCACCTCCTACACTGCACACACATGACACCACCTATGCGGTAAACCTATTACGTGCAGTTGCTGCAAATAAAGTGAATGATTTGCTTATAGGCTAGCGTTTGTCTTGTTAAGTCTAATCACTTTTCTTCGAAGTTCTATGTGTAAAGAAGATTGAATAAGTTCATTGGACCGGTAACATAATCGTGTCCTAAGGTGTTCTTAAGTTATGCACTACTTAAGCCAATTATGAAACATAGCGCTGAGTATCGCTATGAATTACTTAACTTTAGGACACGATTATGTTACCGGCCCATTGAGACCGTGTCCCTCACATTTAATCTTTATTCCATAGCTGTACATAAAAGGAAAATTAAGGAATTGCAAAATTTAGAAGAGATACAATAATGCTGGCATTACTGTTGAGCTGAGAAACTCCGGTTAAGTAGAGCCGATTTGAACGTAAAAGACTGATTATAGTTATCTTTATTCTTTTCTTTTTGGTCCTTTATCAGTAGCCCACATTTTTGTTTTTGAAATACGGCTAACTAAAACTTGGATCGATGGGTCCGGGACTGACGGGTCGTGGGGAAGTTCAATTTTAATTACTGGCTAAGAAACATGTAATATTTGGCTCAAAAACTACATCAATAGCGAAAGCCAGAAGAGCCATGCTCTCGACGAGGTAAATGCGGCCATGTCCTCCAGACGCCGATGAAGAATAATTAGAAAGAACGGGACAATTCTAGACGCTTGAACGATAGTCACTCTTCAATTAGGTGTTCTCAGAGCATATGTGCGAGAAACTGAATAATCGAAACTGCAAAACTATACTAGATCTCTGCTGTTCATAACTTGTTTCACACTTCATATTTAATGTCATCATAAGAAACTGGACCGGTTTTATACTCGTGTCCTAAGCTGTTCCTAAGTTATTCAGTACTTAAGCCCATTAAAACGCAGAGCGCTGAGTATCGCTTTGAGCTGCGTAACTTTTGGACACGACCGTAGAACCGGTTCAATGTCAGGTATACCTGGTGCCTCGAACGCGACTAGATGACAAGTTTGGTTACACTTCACTTTGCCAGTATAGGTAGAACCTTATGACTTGCTTAGGCGTTTCACAAGTGACGCAATAAATGATGAAATGACCCGTTTTGCGTACATAACCACAATTACTCTCTGATATTTTAGTTCAAGAAAGAGCAGCCTGCAATTGACAAGTGTTAATCTACTAATTTTTATCGCTCGCAGTTGTAAAAATGGACGCTCATATCAAGGTCAGTTTGACGACAAATGTCATATTGCCATAAGTTATCACTTTCTCAGAAGTGTACGAAATAGCTACTGTAAACTATCAATTTTAGCCATCGTTAATCAAATTTTCAATACACGATCAGTCGATTTTTCTATAATTTCACTAGACTTAGGTTACTTTATCAAGCAAATCAAGGTTAGAGTAAGAGTCGAAACAGATAGTCTGTTGTTAACATAAACTAAAAGAAAGCAATATCTCACAACATTCTGAATGCTAGCTTAATTCGAATAACAATGAAACAATATCAATTTTTCAGGCTGAACATGACCGCTCGTTCGCTGATAAGGCAAAAGATGCCCTTCACAACGCTGGTACTTTTTAAAGCTACTATAATTCCATTACTGTCACATCGATGATATTTTAGCGAGCAAAACGAAGCAGTTCGCTCATCAAGTAAAGGACTCAGTGACTGAAGGCATAACAGAAGCAAGAATCATCGATGCCGAAGAAGAATTGGGAGAGATTAAAGAAAGGGAACGACGTCATGATCTTGAACGCGAATACCTTGATAAAGAGAGGGCAGAAGCGGCAGAAAAAGTTGCTCACCTTAAGGCAGAGGGCGCGAGTGGCGTTTTTAATGCTCTGGAAGATGAAGGTATCCTTGCGGAAAGGGTCCGACGTGACGAACTCGACAGTCAATACCTTAAAGAAGAAGAGCTGCGCGCCGCAGAAAAAGTCGCGCATCTCAAGGAGAAGCAAGAGCATCATTGTCACAAAAAATCCCATGAAGGTGTTACGAGCGGTAAGCAAATTGAGTTATACATGATAGGTTACGAACTGAATGCGAAATTATTACAACTAGCAAACGGTTGAACATATTTACAATGTAGAACTCAAACCTTTTTAAGTTTGGAATGGAGTTTTTGATAATACTTGGAAACATTATGAAATGCTTTACAGCATTTTGTAATATAAAAAATAAAGATTAGCCGATTTCATAGAAGTGTGAATAATTGCGACTGAGATATGTACTATTGTGGTCGAATACAGTGTCGTTATTTTAGACCTCTCGCACAACGTCAACGTAACTACGCACACAACTGGAATTCACTGAAAAATATAGTCAAAGGATCTAAATAAAGTATATGAAATTATTCTGTTTATTGTCAATTGATAATGAATTTGCGTGTACATTATTTCTTTGATAGTATTCCTTTGCATGGTTCGCATATTGTAACAATAAAGTCTATTTGCTTTTTGTATCATAAAATGCGCAGAAAACTTCATCTAGTTGCAATGGCAGACAGAATGCAATTGCAGAAATGTACATATCGGTTGAATTTGAGTATGATTCAGAGTTTTGCGCAAAGCCCCTAATTTCGATCATTGCACGCAATGTTCGACGCTTTGCGTTGAACTGAATCTCTGTCGCCAAATAATATCGAAACTTGTTCTTGCGCTTATTTTCGTACGATATTTGGTGATAATGTAAATGTATTTTGAATATTGCTATGAATGACTGTATCGCAGCGCATTCTTCGCATTATATGGCACACAATTATAAATTTTTATACATATTCTGCAATAAATGTTGCATCGTTTAAACAGTAAAGCAATTCAGCATTGTTATGGTGAAAGCGATGGTAGATCCATGCTGTTCATAACTTGTTTGCCGACTCTTATTCGATGTCCTCATAAGAAATTGGACCGGTTTTATACTCGTGTCCTAAGCTGCTCTTAAGTTATTCAATACATTAGCCCATATAACGCATGGCGCTGAGTATCGCTATGAACTACTTAACTTTAAGACACGATCGTGGAACCGGTTCACTGTCAGGTATACGTGATGCCTTGAATGCGACTGGAAGTAAAATATTGGTTACACTTCACTTGGCTGGTACAGGTAGAACCTTATGACTGGCTTGGGCGTTTCACGAGTAGTGCAATTAATGATGAAATGACCCGTTTTGCGCACATAGCCACAATTACTCTGTGACTGTTTCAGTTTCAGAAAGAACAGCCTGCAATTGACAAGCATTAATCTACCAGTTGTTATCGCTCGCAGTTATAAAAATGGACACTCAACTTAAGGTCAGTTTGATGACAATTGTCATATTGCCATAAGTTATCACTTTCTCAGATGTGTACGAAATAGCTACGTTGGGTGAACTGTCAATTTTAGCAATCGTCAATCAAATTTCCGATACATGATCAACCAATTTTTCTATAATTCCATTAATCTTATGTTACCATATCAGGCAAATCAAGGTTGACTAAGAGCTGGCGCAGATAGTCAGTTGCTAATGTAAACCAAAAAGATATCACCAGCTCACAGCATTCTGAATGCTAACAAAATTGTGAATATAATACAATAATATCATTTTTCAGGCTGAAGATGACCGCTCGTTGGCTAATAAGGCAAAAGATGCCCTCCAGAGCGCCGGTACTATCTGATATATAAAGTTATGCGGTAAGTTCGTGAAAATTTCATAATGCAAAACCGTATGTTTTGCATTATACAGGTTGCACGAACTTACCGGAAAACCGGATAACTTTAAATTCATTCGTATCATATCCATGATATTTTAGCAAACAAAACGATGCAGTTCGCTCATCAAGTAAAGGACACTGTGATCGAAGGAATAACAGATGCAAAAATCACCGAGGCCGAACAAGCTTTGGGAGAGATTAAAGAAAGGGAACGACGTCAAAGTCTTCAACGCGAATACCTCAATAAAGAGAGGGCAGAAGCGGTAGAAAAAGTTGCTCACCTTAAGGCAAAGGGCGCGAGTGGCATCAATAAAGCTGTGGAAGATGAAGGCATCCTTGCGGAAAGGGTTCGACGTGATGAACTCGACAGTCAAAATCTAAAAGAAGAGGCGCTGCGTGCTGCAGAAAAACTTGCAAATCTCAGGGGAAAGCGAGAGCATCAAGGTCATAGGACAAGTCGCGATTCTTTTTCGAGCGGTAAGCAAATTGAATAATACATTAGAGATTACGAATTGAATGCGAAATTATTACAATTAGAAAACGGTTGAAAATATTTACAATGTAGAGCTCAAACCTTTTTAAGTTATACCTCCGAATAGAGTTTCTGTGAATACTTGAAACAGGGACAGTATTTAATTCGGCCCCCACACCGACTGAAAACGGCCCCCATGAGTGTGTGAACTGAAAACGGCCCCCATGGAGGGAGGTAGACTGAAAACGGCCCCCACAAAGACAGGTAGACTGAAAACGGCCCCCATAAACATTAGCGCACTGAAAACGGCCCCCATGAACATTCGCAGACTGAAAACGGCCCCCATGAGCTGTTACGCAAGAGAAATGATAGAATGCGATGAGATTGCAAGTGAAAACTTTTAAGAGATGAGTTGCAGTTGGCTACGTCCATTGGTGTTCGTTTTGTTATTGAGATCTAATGGCGTAGTGGGTGTGAGGCACCTGAATAGTCTGACAGTTGCTGGTTCAGTTTAGTTAGTAGTAAGCTTAGTTAGTAGTAAGTATTTTTTGAAACTTAGTTACTTAGTAATATAACTGAGTTTTTTTCTTAGTTAAAAAAAAAGTTACAAACTTGAGTTGCAACACTAGTTAGCACAAATAACAAGCACATGTACCGCAGAACTTTTTACACTGTAATGCTCATAAATATTTGCAAGAGAACATTTTTTCGAATAGGCGCTCACAGATATAGTATCCCAACAGTAATACAAATTTGTGGAAAATGTTTCACAGATGTTCTTTAAATGCCTCTTGATAGAAGTTTTTTGTTTCATACCCCTAAGTGTTGTGTTTGTGTATGTGTTGCTGTACCAAGAATGTCAACTAAGAAAGAATAGAAGCTGG
Source organism: Plectus sambesii (assembly GCA_002796945.1). Taxonomy (NCBI): domain Eukaryota; kingdom Metazoa; phylum Nematoda; class Chromadorea; order Plectida; family Plectidae; genus Plectus; species Plectus sambesii. The sequence goes on from NIUQ01004510.1 coordinate 13,482, forward strand.
TCTTGCTGACCCCTTCAGAAG
>NIUQ01004511.1:0-13487 GCA_002796945.1 Plectus sambesii
ACTAGACCCAAATAAAAATGGTTATCATACCACTGAACGCAACCGTGTAGAGCTCATTCGGTTTCGTCGACCAAGAAATGGTTGTAGGCGCATCGGCCGCTTCCGTTGGCAAGAAAACATTTCCCAACTGCACAGCTTTTGATCCGAATTCTAACTAGAACGTTTAAAATAATTTCGCAGTCGCAAATTAAAGGCTATCATTGGATGGACCAACTGCTGAAATTGGTATTTTTAGCGAGTAGGTCCTTCGAAATCTGCCAATACAAAGTCTGCGTTACAGCCGCTTAAAGAGTTCAGATTTTGCAGAATGTGCACGAATTCGAAAAAGTGTGGCATTATTGCTAGTATGATAGATTGCTGATAGCTTAAAGTTGCATGCAAAACGTGCTGCGTCCCCGGATTGCAGCGAGATGACGTTACTATTTGCTTTTACTTTTGCGCGCTGGTTAACTGGTCGCCGGCTATGATGTAAACTTTGCACAGGTGAAAGCTCAGTTTTTGTGCGATTTCATCCGGCCTATTTCGGGAAGGAATCACGTTAGTTCTCTGCACGAAAATGATTGCTTAAGGGCATCTTCTTTTCAGTTTATCTTCTGTTCCTTATTACTGCAAGTAGCTCGGAAAATACCCTCAATATTTCAGTCGGTGGCCTCGATATGACATCGGGAACGAGGCCGGAACTGGTGAATTTTTCTGCCACGCAAGACGACGTCGTGCAAAAGTTCATTCCGTTCATGTTCGTACTGTTGGACTGTCCGTTGTTGCATACGCGAAAAATTGGGCACATAATATGTTCGTCAATCCACGCCAACACATTCTTTGTTTGCTGCTAAACAAATCAAATATTACGACTTTGGAAGTGAACTTATGATTGTTAATTATTCTTGGACTCTGGCAAGCAACATTACATCATCATATCGCTTTTTATCGGCACTATGGCTGTAAAGGGGACTGAAATAGTATGAAATTTCAAGAATGACAGTTATGAAGATATACGAAGTCAAACTGCAAAAAACTTAGTAAAATTTTGCGTTTTATTGAGCTTCCATATCATTCATCAAAAGAGTTGGCATTATAGAATCTTCAGTGAGGGCCTAAACATGGTTCCGAATTCAGAAGGAAGCCAGATTTCTGGTCAGGTAGAGTTTCGAGGATGCGGACGCGGGTGAGGGGCAGGAAGTTTTATGTACCGGTTACATCCCCAATCAACGCCCGGACGCAAAGCAACAACCGACGAGCTGCTGACGGGAAGAATGACTAAACAGAGCGATGTGAAGCACGCCTTCTTGATTTTAAGATTGAAATGTTGTCCAGTCAAACTCTGTGCTAAGTATTCTTACCTGAGCGTAGCCTGGAGATAATGACAGTGTCACAATCACTGCAGCTAAATGCAACAGTTTCATATCTAAATTTTTGTACTGAAACGAAAGTCAAGCGAATCTCAAAAATAAAACGACTGAGTTCTCTTTATGCGTTCAACTGCTTTTGAAGCCAAGAAAACTAGTCTTTTCCGTTTGCTTAGACAGGATCACTGTGCTTTTGAACCGGACCTTGGCCAGTTGTAGTTTGAGTCACGATGATGACAATGACAAAATAACCCGTTTATATCACTTTTTACAGCCGAAAGCAAACAAATGTTGAACGAAATTCAAACATAGTTGAATGACGCCTTTTTAACACAATACTGTACTTTACATAATTACAATTGGAATGATCAACTGAGAGTAGGACATGATACAAATAATGGTCAATCGATAACCCCGATGATGAGCTTCCACTTAGCTTCTTGAGGGATGGCTCAATTAATCTCAAATTGATTCCTATGCCCTCTGACTTTAGTGTCTACAATTGCTCGGCTGAACTTCGTTATCCAATTTTGATCTTAATAGAATTGCAGCTTTGATACACACCGAATCAGTAAATACCCGTAATTACACTTGTAAAGCTATGCTCGATTTATCAAAGTCACATTTCGCGGACCGCCTAAGCCCGACCAAATATGTTGAGCAATAGCTGCTCTCGTACAAGCTCGGAATACTTGTTGACATATGCGAATGACTATAGCACAGCAGGCAGTAACAAGCGCGGCAAACATCTTACATTGCATTAATTTATATCTCTTAACCATATTGCGTTAGCAGACGTTGATATAATATGATCATATGCGAGATATCGAGTCCCGAATTAATGTATCAATATCAATTTCCTCCTCTCTGTTTCCGCCGTCACTCCTCTTCGCAACATTGTCAACCTTCTTTGCGTCAAGCGGTGCGATAGAACTTCGAATCATTTTATCAAGATCTATTTCATCAACTTGACCACTCTCACAATTTTCGCCAGGTTGTGATACTTTCTCATTCGGCGCTACGCTATTGCTTTTGCTTGGCAAAATTTGCTTCTTCTTCTCCTGCTTCTCCTTCTTCTCCTTCGTCTTTTTGCAATTGCAGCAGCAAAATAATTTTGTAAGTAAATGTCGAGCTCTGTCATTGCCCAAAGTATGCGCAATGATAATGATGATTCCCAAGATGAGATTCAGAGTGGAACATAAGGAGTAAAGAGATAAATTTGTATTGTGAACCGCAGCCATTCCGACGATCCATGCAATGAAACTCAAAGGAATAACAAACATGGCCCCACGCGAACAACCGTACGCGCTAGAACGCTTCTCTTTGATTGAATCAGGGTGAACAGGAAAGAGACCCATGCCAGCGGCTTCGTTCATGACCAGTGCGGGGACACAAAGCATCGCGGCTGGAACAATTTCGCCAATAAAGTTGACCTGATCCATATTACACCAGCAAGTGTGATCACTGGTATAGGTATTGAAGTGAGTGATTGCTGTCATAGCCACTGGAATCATAGGAAAGCCGAGACCGAAAAGGATACTTTTTGCTCGTCCATACAATGGCGCACCATTCGCGACATATGTATTGACGCAGTAGTTGTTAAGCGCTTCGAGGAAAAGAAATCCAAAGTGAACCAGGAAAAGATAGTGAAGAATGATTGCGACAAAACGACACTGATCTTCGCCCAGTTTTAAGGGATTTCCACTGGCTTTTTCATCGCAAAAGGCGGCGGCGTCAACAATCGTGGGCGTTCGAGCAAAGAGAATGATTAAATGGGCCAGCAGCAGGGAGATCTCTTCGCCCATATGGAGAATTCGTTCCGTTGAATACTGTAGGAGAACGATGAAAATGATCAATAAAATTGCGAGACATACTATCAGGCTGATGCTTGACAGGGATTGAGCCGTCACCATGGCCACTCTCTGCTCTTTCTCTTCTTTTGCTTGAATAACACAAGTTGTCAAAGGTTTCTCGCATAGAATACCAGAAAAACTTGAAAGACACTGACAGGTGAAGCCGTTGTGATGATCGGTACAGTGGCCCGAATTTAGGCAGGGATTAGATGCACACTCATTTACGTCTTTTGCGCACGTGTAACCTTCCCAGCCTGGCTGACATTGACATTTCCAGGCTACTCCCGGTTTACAGATCCCGCCATTTGCGCAAGGATCAGACAGACAATTGTCGATTTTCTTCTCGCACGATTTTCCAGCATACGTTTCGATGCAGGTACACTCGTAGTCATTTGTTGTATTACTATAGTCGCACAGTCCGCCTTGTTTGCAAGGATTTGGATGGCAGAGATCGGTCTCGCAACGATTTCCCGTATAATGGAGAGGGCATATGCACTGAAATTTTCCTCTTTGATTTAGACATGTACCATTGTTGAGGCATGGTAATGATGCGCATTCATCAATGTCGTCTTCACAAGTTTCTCCAAAGAAACCTTTTGTGCAATTGCACAAAAAAGCATTCACTTCATCTGTACATTTGGCCCTATTCTTGCAAGGAGTTGAAGCGCATTCATTGATGTCCGTTGAACAATTTTTGTCTGTATAGCCCGGTAAACATATGCACACATACGAAGTGTTGGCCGTACCAACTGGTATGCATGTGCTGTTGTTGGCACAATTGCTTGGATCGCAAACATCCTTTGGAGTCGGAATAGACCCTAGTCTTGTTGTGGTTTTTGTTGTTGTCGTTGTTGATGATGATGATGATGACGATGATGATGATGTTGAAGTTGAGGGCGTTAGAGATATTGTTGCAGATGATGTCTTCAAAGTTGTACCGCTTGCAGTTGTACTTGTTAAGGAACTCGTTTCTGTCTTCATTGTTGTAATTGACGTAATTGGACTATTACTGGTGGTTAGCTGGGGAGTGCTTGTTACTTTGCTGCTCGATTCAGTAAGGATTGTAGTAACTTGTGTAGATGATGCGAGGGTTGAATGGCTTGTCATGATGGTGGACAAAGTTGATGTTGTTGCTGATATTGAAGGATTTGTACTTACAGCTGTTGATGTAGTTTGCGTTGAATCGATTACAGGTACCGTAGTAGTTGTCGCCTTTGTGGCAGTTGTTGCAGTTGTTGTCGTTGCTGCTACATCTGCTGGTGTTGTTGTAAGTAGTGTGGTTGTTGTTAAAACGTTAGAAGCACTGACAACAGTTGTTTCTGTTGTAGGCGATGTATTAGTCATTAATCTTGTTCTACTTTTTGTACTTGAAATTGGAAGTGTGATTGTTGATTCTGAAGTTACGGATACTGTTTTATTTGCACTTGTTGTTGACCCAGATAAAGTTGATGGTGTTGTAGTAATCGCAGTTGACGTACTACTTGTACTTGTATATGTCAGAGTTAATGGGATAGTTGTCGCAGATACTGTTGCTGTTGATATCATTGTACTGGATGCTTCTGTTGTTGAACTTGAAGAAGTTTTATGAATTGCTGTTTCTGTTACAGATATACTTGAACTAGTTGATGTTACAGCTGCTGGCGATGCAGTACTTGTAGTTGAAGTTGTACTTGCTGGTGGACTAGCTGTGGTTGTAGGAAGAGTCGTAGTTGATGTTGTAGTTGTTGATGTACTTTCACTTGTTATGCTTGTGGACGAAATAGTTGTAGTGATAAGTAATTTTGATGTTGAAGTGCTGGTTATTGGTAATGTTTCACCTGTTGTGCTTGCTGTCAAAAGGGTAGAAGTTGTTGGACTGTTTGTGATTGAAGTGAAAGTTGTTGACGTTGTTGTACTTGCCGCGCTTGCAGTTGAACTGGCTGTAGATGATGGAGATGATGGCATGCTTGTACTCGATGTGGTTATTAGTTGAGTTGTGCTCATTGTCTCAGATGGAGAAGTTGTACTGAAAACAGCGGTTGGCAATTCTGTTGTCAAGTTGGAGGGGTTATTTGACGTTGTAGTTGTTGTGGAAGATGAAGTTGTTAATGTTATAGATGTTGTTGTTGACAGTGTTGCCGGCATTGTGGCTGTTGATGTTGCTGCTGTAGTTGGATTTGTAGTTGTCGCTGTAGAGGCTGTTGTGGTCGGCAAAGTTGTTGTTGATGTTGTAGTTAGTGCTATAGTTGTTGGGGAAGGTGTAGTTGTTGACGTTGTTGTTGTGGTTGAAGTTGTAGTTGGTGTTTCATTATATGTAGTGGTTGGCAATGTGGTTGTTGATGTTGTTTCTGGTGCTGTAGTTATTGTAGACGATGAAGCATTTGTTGTTGTAGTAGTAGTAGTTGTTGTTGTTATTATTGTTAATGTGGTAGTTTGTACTGCTGTTGTGGAGGATGTAGAAGTTGGTGTTGTGATTGGTTGAGAGGTAGTTGTCGTCGCTGCAGTTGTTGTAGTTGTTGTTGTAGTACTGGAAGAAGTTGTCATCGGGATTGTTGTTGTTGTAGTCATTATTGTACTGGAAGTAGTAGTGAATGGGATTGTTGTTGTTGTTGCAGCTATATTTGTTGTTAGTGTAGTTGTTGATGTTGATGTAGTTGTTGGTGTTGTTGTTGTTGTTGTGGTTACTGACGTGGTTGTTGTTGTTGTAGTCGAAGTCGTTGTAGTAGAACAAACGTTCACAAAGCACATTGGTACATTATTGTGGTCACAATCCTCATCGTTCCATTTGCCACCTTGACTGGGTTCTCCTATTACACATTTCTCGCCATTCCAGGCATTTGGTCTGCCTGAAAGTAATGACTGCCATAAGAGAGACATTTTAGGCTCCACAGTTTTGCATAAAAGACGCCGCACGACTGCATTTGATCGCCTAATCCTACGTGTCGAGCTCTTTACACCGAAATCAAGTCAGTGGTATATTTTGCGTTTATGCTGAGATGTTTTTTAATAAGAGTTGGTGGTGAATGATTTTGGACTGAATTTATTACGGTATGCGCATGATCGCAGTTATGATGCCCTTATCCTTAACAGGTACGATAACAATTTTACTAAGTCAGGCTCACTCAGACTATTGCTGAATGATTCAGTCGCAAGAAAATCGCGGATGATAACGCAACAGAGCGAAGTGAGATCGGATCAGTATGTTACTAGTATTATTTTGACAAAGTACAGCATTTTGCAGTTGCTCGAGTACCAGAATGCTTTCATTTCATAACATCAGAATCTCGATTTTGACTCAAAATTTCAGTTTTTACGAGACAGTCCTGAGTGGTCTGCTTAAGACGTGGCGGACCAACTTTAACTTGAATGAACTGGGTGTTAGAATGGTGTGCCATTCGCATCGTACATGTCAAGCTGCCAAATTGCCCTTCGCGCTACTCGCTCCTATTGATTTGCCCCTTCTATTGCGCAGCTAATGCGACTTTGCTATTTATATGTTAACGAATCATCTCTTTTTGAAATAGTGTCTCTAACTAGTACCTGAACGCCATGGATCTCCTGGGAGAAATATTGATGGCCAGTCGTATGTTGTTCCATCATCCCACTCAAATATATTAAAGTCATATTTGTCAAATAATCCAATCCAAAAACTGCTGGTTCCAGCGGCATCTGAAACAGATTAAATTATTTTATTAATTTATAAGTTAGTTGTAAAACTGTAAAGTTGGATGGAAGTTATATAATGTTTCATAATCGGCCAGCCAAATGTTCTCGGAATACAACTAAACTGTCACACGACAAAGCGATGATGACAATGAGAACTGAATATAAAGTGCTGAGATAATTTTATGAAAGAAGGAACATATGAAATAGTCGATCGACAAGGGCATTAGTTTTCTTATCGGTTAATCGGCTATATGAAAGAAGGATTCGGTTTAGTGTGTTTATTACTGTATTAAAACAAATGGATATGCTATTTATCATTGGAAGCTTGGACACTATCAACACAGTTGTCAATTCTATATAAGAGACACCTCACCTCTAACGGCTTCAAATTCTGCTACATTATGAATTGATATCAGACTTCCACCGAACTTTTCACACTTTTCGACGGCATCCCCGTGATCGCATTGACTGAAACGTTTGACGCATTGTCCACGCAAATGAAGGTCGCAATCTTCGTTTGGAATACAGTCATCCCACGGTGTATCAGCTGCTACTTTACAGAAACACAAAGCGAGTATCAAAACTCGCAAACAATGACTGAATTTTTTTCTCATATTCAGTGACAACGTAATTCTGATGGATTCAAGGCCGTTTTACACGATTGCAGTAGGCACTTGGCGAAGCGACTCGTTTTCATTCGTCGATCGTAAGCTTACTGCCTTTGTATGCAGCGAATCTCAGTGATCGAAGAACTTGAAACAATAGAGAACAAAGAACAGCCACTTTATTTTTAATTCATGACTTCATATCGAAATTCGAACTTGTCCAGTGGTCCAAAAAGGCAGCGATAATTTCTTGTTTTGACGATACGCATTGTTCTCGCGAAAGATTTCGCCACTTGAAAATTCATCGAAGTGGAAAAGCTAATCGAAAATAGGCGAGAGACGCATTGTTTTATGCCTCCGTCTTTTGTGCAACTACTTTGCTGGATGCCATATGAATCAATCATATTCATGTAGTTTGTATCGCGTAGGCTGTACCAAGCTGTTGGTCTTATTAATTACACCCGAATGGAACCGAATTGCTTTGCTGTAACACGCAGCATAGACAAAGATCATTTGCGTGGGTTTTGTTTCTTTGAACTTTACAACTGGACGGCTGAATAGGTTAGAGGACGAGACTGATTACTCCTCGCATAGATTTCAACGTCACCTGCACAAAAGATTTATTTATGTTCAACAGTGTTGCGATTCTGTTTTTACCAATTCTGTTAGGCAGGGCCCTTTCATGATAAGAAATGTATCAGTGTCGTAGTGTTTTTCATCGTGCACGTGGTGTTTGTATTGTGCCCAACTCCAGGCAGCGGAACGCAACTATTAGGTGGTCCCGTGGTGTAGCGGTTAGCACTCAGGACTCTGAATCCTGCGACGGGAGTTCAAATCTCCCCGGGACCTTCTCTTTTTCAATTGGAACTGAGAAAGCTGCATCTGATTTTGAAAACTGGCGGCAGACTTTTTAATGGCACAACAGCAAACTTGATCTGTCGATTGAAAGATATTGATTAGTTTAGCACGCTCTACTTAAAGTTATTTCGAACCTTTTCGATTTCCATTCACGGCACAAATATGTTCGGAATAACTTTGAGCAGAGCTTGTAAAGCCAACCAATATGCATGTCTTAATCGATCAATCCAATATGTTTTTACGCCTTTTATATAATTGGTACAAAAATGGAGTGACTTCCTTGCTGATGTTGAAAGCTCATTGAGCTGAATCAAAACGAGAAGGTCCCGGGGAGATTTGAACTCCCGTCGCAGGATTCAGAGTCCTGAGTGCTAACCGCTACACCACGGGACCACCTGATGCTATGATGCCGCCGCCTGAACTTTCGCGAAATACAAACACAACGTGAGCGTTGAAAAACTTCGACAACGGCATATTTCTTATCGTGAAACGGTTGAGCATAACAGTGTATTTAGAAATAGAACAGCAACACTTTTAAGCATTAACAGACGTTTGGTAAAGTGAACGCAGTGACGGCCTTATCAGAAGACAGATCGACTAACGATGTAGGGACCACGGCAGCGATGGGTGTGAAGGGATTCGAACCCCTTCATCAAGATTCTATTTTACACACACTTTATGAGTTTGATAAATCAGTCAATCGTCGCATAGCATCAGAAAAACGACTCGTATCCTGAAGAGGCGAGATCTCAGCCGCCCAGCTTCAGCGCGATAGGCTACTTGGGTCGATTACAGTTATCTCAACACTCAATATTTAATACCCAGTACGCATTGCCATATGTAAAAATGAGACTCAGGTTACGATAATCATTGAGTCAAAATTATGAACATAACAGAGCGGAGATAATGGTGTGAATTAAGTAAGGAGATGTACATAATTTCCACTACAATGAGGGCATTTACCAACTCAGTGTAATGCAAAATGTTCATTTGGAACTGAAAACTGTCCTTATTAGTGTTTAAATGATTAAATTTTATGAAAGAGGTCCATGGTAGTTGTTGCAATGCGTTGTTTCTAAATTTTTCCAAGGGACAGCAAAAAAGAGCTGAGACCTTAACATATACTTAAGCCTATCAGTAAAGCAGATGCAGCTTATGTATAATTTAATGTATATTACTCAACTCCGAATGATCGTAATGATCTCAAAAGATGAAGGACAATTTGATGTATTCTGAATTTGAGGGGGAATAATTGATTTTCACACTTGTCCAATTAAATGCCGAATCGTTTTTGGCGTCTACGTGGGCGATAAGCTATAATTGGAAAGATTTTCAATTCAAATCCAGGCTAGCAGAAATTTCTCTTCCCTTCGAAAGCAATTGTTTCGATTCAGAGAATGACTAAAAGAATTTTCAGCTGCAGTGGAAATAGTTTTAATTTCAGATGAGATTGCACTGCCGTGTGACGCTACCTTTCTATTATCTTCTCTCATTTTCACAATCTCATCATCCAGTTGACATACATTGCTGAAAACGATCAGTGCTGCAATTTAGTGTAGCCATAATTTCTATAATTATCATTATTAGCAAAAAATTCTCGCATCTTAAATTTTTGCTTTCCAAAGTGAAAAAAATGAATCACTAAGTTAATCATGAATTCTACTGAATTAGTTGTCACTACGGTGGAAGACGAAATCGCGGCTTCTCTAATTTTGCTTATTTCCGGCGTCAGTATACTAGTTAACGGAACAACAACCGCTCTCTTACTCGGCGTCAAGAATCTTCGCGGTACATTCGCATATTTGTGTATTTCACACGGAATAGGTGATTGCGGTATTTTATTGATTTTTGCTTCTTTCGCCGCGCCTATGACCTTCAGGTAAGACAATCCATCGACTTAATGTACCATTTTCGCTCTAAATGAGACACATTCTTGTATCTTATTGAATAATTTTCTGATGGAACGTGCACTTCTGGCTTTATACAACCTATTTACACATTCAAACCTGCAGCAGAGATCAAAATCAGATTGTCAATTCCAAAATTTCCTAGTTTCTCGATCTGAACGGAACAGGAGTATTTGCGAATGAATTTTATTGATTAGGTGATAATGTTGATTTGGGAAGAATCCGATATAAAATGGTAGAATAATAGTATTGGCAGTAATGAAAGTAGAAAAGTAGTAGGACTATTTTCCGCGTCAGTGTCATTTACGTTGTAAAGAGGATCACGCGGATATTTGGCTTTCATTCTTGCTTCAAAAGGCAATAAGTATCAAAATTTTCCTAAATTTATCAAGTTTGATCAAATTTTAGCCAAAGTTCAATATCTCTGGAACTCTTTGGTAAGAAAGTCGGTCAGTTAGCACTTTTATTCTGGTTCGGCTACCTGTATTCAACTCTGCTGGTAGCGCTGAATCGCTTCTTTGCGATTGCTCACCCAGTTCGCTACCGAACGCTTTTCACCGACAGGAACACTATTTATTCCGTTCTTGGATGCTGGTTTCTGGCAGCGTGCCATTCAATTTTGTACTTTTTCGGTAAGTATACGCAGTGTCATAAGAGATTTGTCAGCCATCATCTGGCATAGGCTGAATGCTTGCGCCCGAATGAATCCTTAATTTTAATCATATTATCCCAAGTACAGCCAATTTTTACCTGTGCCCAGCTTTCAGCTCAATTTTTTAGTTGCTTTGAGAGAAATACCCAACCCCCTTTGGCTGACATCAATTGATATACATTAGTGCATTTGGTATACTATCCTGATAATATTTTGCGTAGCGACTCTGACGACGTCACCCAATTAGTTATGTTCCCTGTTTTTCATTATGATTGGCTAGAAAATTGTTCGATTATTTTAAAATTTCACCGTATTACTGATGGCGTGTGACTTTTACCATTCATAGACGGATGTGACTTTTACTATGATCCTGCGACGTACGTATGGCAGTTTGCCGCTACTGATTGCGGCACATTTGCATCATTCTATTTGGATTTCATCTTCGGCATCATATGCTTCTGTCTCATCTTCACGCTTAACGTAGTAACGGCCTTTCAACTGAGAAAATCGTCTAATCAAGTAAGCCTCTATCAAAACATTTTTACAACTGAACCACTCTTAGGTTCGGTTATTTCATGATTATAATACAAATATCTCTGGCGCTTTTTCGGTTGCTCGAAATGTAACTACTTTGAAATAAAGCAATCAATAAGCGTACATTTCGCTTAATATCAACTTTAAGCGCTCATAGCAACTTACTTTCTCCGAGTTTGTCAACTATTGAAAAATATCAAATTATAATTTCACGGTATGCTTCTGAAAGGGATAGTAATTAAAAAGAAATTTTGTGCAAACTAACGTATTTTGATGTTCCACTTTCTTGAGGTCGAAATCTTTCGATTGTAACATTGGTGTTTGTACAGTATCCACTGGATCACTGATAAAAACATTTATCGGCGTTCCCATTGAGACATGATGCCATAGCGAGCGTTGCAAAAGGTTTATGCGAGTAATTAGTTTTGCAAAGTGAGTACAGGCTCTTAATTATTTTCTGACGATATTACGGAAGCGGATGTCACTATCAGAGTCGTTTGCAATGTCATATTGGAAGATAAGCAGGAACCTACTATCTTCATTTGCTGAACTATTTTACCAAATTTTTACAGCAATCCTAGCCTCTTTACTCAGGTATCTCCCTAATATTTCTCGTGCTCTTATATCAATTTAGCGTTGAAATGTTAATTAACGCAAACAATCCTCTGCATTTGAATCTTTCAGCTGGTCGACAGCGGCACGCATTTAACACTGGCGGAAGTACACGAACGCGAACGTCGGCGAAAACGCGAAATTCGCTTCTTTCTTCAGTCGTGCGTCAACGGGGCAGTGTTCAACTTTGAGCTCATTTGTTTTCATGTCCTGTCCAGATTTGCAACCGATAAATGGAGTCTTTTCGCAACTACTTCGCTCATCTGGCAGTTGTCTCATGCTAGCAACGGGTAACGATTACAGATATGATCGGAAGAAGTGCAATGATTACAATTCCTTAATCCTAATATGAGAACTGGAACTGAGATTGTATCATGTAGAATCGCTATTTTGAGAATCATACTGAAATGGGTTGTAAATTTTAGAACCGGAACTGTAATAGTAGCGAACAGAATCGCTCTTTATGACAATCGAATTCGATGGAAATGCTATTTATTCTATTGTAGCATCTCTAATATTTGGCGTTGCCCGATCAAGGTCAACAGAAGTACCTTATGTTTTGCAGAAAAATGAGTAGCAAATAATTTCCATTAAACGTGCAATGCATTTTGAACGAATATGAGGCTGCCGAGTATGAGTTGGAGCTTGTATAGTGGCTGACGTATTGACGGCAGCGAATGATAGTTGTCTCTTGGCAACATACTAGACAGTCGTCATTGCGTTGCAAGTTTAATGAAATGCATTGTTTTCTCATCATTCATCTAACCTATAAACAAATTCCTGTATAGTTGAATTGTGTCGGATACGTTATCTTTTGATTAACAGCAACTATTGCGAGCTAAAATGGGAATGATTCGATAGAGGAAGTGCAATCAGAAGAAAATATGCAATCTCATCATAAATGAGCTATCCTTTGTCTTTTTTGAATTTTGTCACATATCTCACCAGGAAGATACTTATATACTTCGCGTTATAATACGAAGAAAACTGAAATTTTAAATTAGTACTGCTAAAATTTGTGCTCCGTGTCACAACTTCTGCCGATTCTTGCGAAACGACTAATATAACGGTGTAGAATTCCTTTAATTTTGGTGCATTGTACAAATTATTCAGCCTATAATTAGCTGACTGAATGCCCTGTACTTTTCGTGAATCAAGAGCATATTGGCTGGGCTATTTACAGGCTTTTTCGCTCAAACAAATTCCAAACTTTTATTGCATTGCTGAACAAAAAATTTTCAAAACGTTATTTAGAACAGTTTTGTCTAAAAAGGCCATTTTTCAGATTCGTATTCCTTGCCTTCAACCACGAGCTACGAAAGAAGATGTTCGGGATCTTCTTCGAAAAGCCAACTCAAAAATCAAGCATCTTTGCGGTCAGTGCGTATGAGAAGAATATCGTGACGCCATCGACTTGGGCCGCGCGCAAGAAAAGCTCAACTACTGTTCAAGCTTTGTCGCATAATAATTTTTTG
>NIUQ01004512.1:0-13519 GCA_002796945.1 Plectus sambesii
TATCTACTGAAAAAAGTAGATTCAACAAGCTGGAAAAGTCAGAAATAGCGACATACCGTTACACGTCGGTGCACTCTTCCAGGCGTCAGGACCACCGAGCACCTCGTCCAAATCCTTCAATTTGGGATATACCCGACTGCTCACCTGCAATAACAACTTGCTAAATGAATTTGAAAATATTTATGCTCTTTCGATCACATACAGTCATATATTTTAGATTATTTGATCTATGAGCAGTGCGCGGCTTTATCTATATTCGAAATACCTCCAGTAGAGGTTAAGTGATCACTGAATCATGCAAACCATTTTGAAAGTTCATAGCTCATTATAACCAAAACCAAATGAAATTTCATTAAAATTTCATATCTAACCATATTTATTGCGAGCGTAAATAAAGAATCGATTAAGATTTCGAAAAAAACACATCTCGCCACGGACAGTGTTATCTTGAGAAGCTTATCTAAGCCTGGCTACCGTGCGCACTGATATCTTCTCACTGATATGATCGTTTTTTGCATTTGTAAAGTGCGATCACCTTCTTTACCACATCGGTAGCACCCCATCGAGTTAGTTTATTCAAATCAAAAACAGTTAAAATGCAGCGCCCGATGCGCTTTGTCAGCTGTATGCAGTATTTACTTTGACATTATCGTATAAGTTACCTTGCTGGTGATTGGCCGAATGAAAGGGCACGTTGTGCAGCCGAAACGAAGGCAATTCGAACCTTCTTCAACTGCTAGGAGTGTGCCACAATTTGGGCAGAATGGTAGCATCCCTAAAATCAGCGGAATTCATCGATGCGGTCAATTAGTCTAAAGAGTCAAACGTATTCATGTTAAAGTTTTTAAACAGACACCTACAATCAATAATAATATAAATGATGATGCTTTAAATTTATTTTGTTAATGGAGGTTTATCGACTTTTATTACTTTCGGTTGAACTTTGTAGCGCGACAGACAAAAAATAGCATACACGCCCGTTCAAATCACGCGTTGAATAATCGCGAAGAATATCGTAGCGCCGTTTTAATGGACAACTTCGGTCGCAACTTGCTCTGGGGAATATACCATAAGTTCTTGTTATTAACGAAGTGCATGTTGTAATGATCTACCCACAACGCTCCGATGTGGTAGGTTAATTAAAGAATAAAATCATCGCGTTCGCAGCCACCTTGTTATGCGCAGCTAATAACAATTTACGGTACATTTCCCATAGCGAGGGGAAAGCGGTGTTTAAGTATGGGTAAATTGAATCGTTTTCCTTCATCAACACGTCATACATGTTTTTGTCCAAATTGTCATTTAAATTCACACTTTGTCGCAGAATCTTAAGTTACTATTAAAATCAAAAGTTTTATGATAATTTTTCTACACACATAAAATCGTTTTCTAGCTAAAGAATGGGTGAAAAATACTTTTAGCTAAATATGACCGCAGTTCCCCTTTAACAAACTCACTTTTGATCAGAGAAAATGTGAAAGTATTTGGAGAATGGGCAAACATGGTAATCAAAGACAGCGTGGAATGGTAAACAAAATGATTCATGCGTCCAAACAAGAAGACGATTTGCGCAGTCTAGTTTTAGTTTCAGCACGGTGCAGCCCGTAACCTGATATCATCGCCGCTATTTTTTCCACACATCAGCAGAAATCGATCTCTTTCACGACCGTTAGTCTTTACATAATGCTCTGTCACGCATAGGATAGCTAGCTGAACCAAATCTAACAGGGACCTAATTCCTACCATAATCAGTTCTAATTTTAAATGTGTAGCTTTTCATTTCCAATAAGATTAATATACTTCGCTGGAGATAATAAAAATGGGTCACTTTTTTCAAAATAACTAAGATCCTGCTTTCGCATATCTCAATGCCCATCCATTAGTATTTTTTGTGCACGTTACGTGCGTTAGACAAAAAATAGACAAAAGTGAAAGCTGATGATTTTTCTGAATTGATTTGATGACGAGTTAAAAAGCTTAGAAAAACGAACGATGACATATTGGCGCTCATTTCAAGCTTCTTAATCAAATCTCTCATTTAAAAAGAACGGTGTCATTCGTTCAAATGTATTGACAAATTCAAACTTGTTCAAATATAAGGAAGAACAAGGTTAAGAAAGAACAGAATAAACTACTTTTCGCTAGCCTAGGCCTAACAAGAAGTAGAGAAATTTTAGTTACGCGAGAAAATATACTTCACATGAGGACAAATACTTTGTTCATCTCTTTCATTCTTTCGCAATGCGAACCGGCCGGGCCAACGCGACTGTGCGTACGCGCGACGCAATGTACATTAACTTGAGTGTCATTATCTAGCATTGTGACAGTATCCTTTTGATGAAATTCTACGCAGCCATTAGCAGATTGAATGAAAAGCAATGGAGCTTGTTCATGCAACTGGTCTGTGGAAATCGTGCTGGTTCTGGAAATATGCTCTTGCTTCAGTTACTTTGAGAATTGCTGCGCGTTCTTATCTTTCTGAAATACTCCTCGAGTTAGCTGCTTTGCGCAAAAGTTAGCAATAGCTCGTGCATGCATTGGCCAATGGATATTTTCAAACGTTTGTGTTTCATCAACTGACTTGAAGTAGCGTGAAAAGTATTGAACTGTGCTAGCTGCAAGTTCTGGAACAAAGGGTCGGTCAATGACTGCTAGATTAAAATAATAATTTGCCCTCGGTAAATAAATATCGACAATTGAAATATGCATTATGTGTAACCAAAATTACAATTTTCGCGTTGTGGCTTTATAGCAATTTGTAAAAGTTATGCTGGAGCGGGAAATGTATTTTTCTGCTTCAACGCAGAAGTGTTTCCGCAGTGTTCTCATGTGGCTTTTCATGCATCTGGATTAGTCCCTTACGTTCTATAAACAATGTCCACTGGGCGCGTAGGGTGCGTATCTTTTTGTTAGCGGTGAATAGAAATTAATCGACTGGTTGTGATGGGCAACGATCGGACAGCTCGTTCTACTCGCCGCTTGCCGTTCAATCACAATCCACTTCTTATACTCTTACAGTGATTGCTGTCTACCGACGAAGCGCCGGCGTCAGCGTGTTCTACTTCCATCAACGCCGCTTTCGCGGCTGTGAGGCAGTTGAACGAAGCTGAATGCTGCGGCTTGAAGCGCCGCGAATCGCCTCTGCTGCATGCTGCAGCACGAGCGGCTGAACTCTAAACTTTCGTCGAATTCAATACTCGCAATAAGACAGACGACCACTCGTGTAAAACTAGTTTTGCGCACGCCGAAAGAAGAAGACATATCTAACAACCTAACAACGGTGTAGCGGCCTTTTTATCTGCTCTTTATCGCGGTGGCTGATCGAGCAGCTCTTCTCCACCTGTTGTCCAACGATGGCCTTCCAGTTGCAACTGCGTCTGCTGCTTTGGAAAAATTTTACGCTTAAACGAAGAAACAAAGTATGTCCACTCTTATTAGTCAATTACGCCGACCGATTATTGTAGCGCATTTAGCGGGGGCCTCTCTCTCAAAAGCTAAAACAGAACTGACATGGAACTACAATTATATTATGCCCCTAAAAACAAACAGGGAAAAGCTTTGATAGACAGCTAGTTTCTGGTTTAAATTTTTTGTCTTCGAGGAGGAGCATGCCTCGCAATCAACGTATTTAATCAATTTCTTTCGCATATAAACGGAAGATAACCTTATAAAGTAGTTACGCTATAAGTAAGCCATTATAGTAGAAATAGTCTGAAAGCCTATAACAGCTCATCAAAATTAAAGTAGCTAGATCCTTAAACTGTGTTATAGCTTTAGTCAATTACTGTAAAGTTGACACGTTTGCAGTTGGTTGTGTTGCTGGAGCTGGTGGTTCCTCTTGTGCTGTTCTTCATTCTCCTGATTCTTCGCAAGCACCAGCCAGCGGAAAAAGAGCCAATAAGTAATGAGAGCGCCGAGTGCCCGGAACGTTCACCCCCACCTTCAGTAAACCTTTCTTGATCAACGCTGAGTGCAGCGAGTAATTTTAATATCGTCCTCTTTTATCCAATAGTCAGCGGTCACATTAAGTTAAAAGAGCATGTAGTACTTAAATAAAGTATAGCGACCGATTGAAGAGCATATGAGATATAATAGTCAAATGAAACGAATTGATAAACAATGAAGAACTATCGATCAGTGCGTTGTAATTATAACTAGCTGCATTTAATACTAATCAAGAGGAAGGTTTTCTGTTGGTGGGGTTTAAGTTTCGGCCATGGGGCGCGCCGGACTTGGAAATTGCTAGACCTTCGTGCCTGTTTCAGGTCGATTTCATGCCTGGCCCCTACCTTCCAGCGGCTTCGTGGCGCTCGCCGAAGCCTTTTGCGATGGCGGCATCGCTGATGCAAACGGGTTCTTGCAGTATCCCAAATCAAAGTTAGTTTCACTTTTAATTCCACTATGAAATTACTCTGCATATTTTATCGAATATTTCGCACAGTTTTTATTTTTTCATTAAATATTTTTGGGATTTGAATAAATTTGTTAAAATGACAATATTGATATTTAAAAACTATAGTTACCGTATCATGTCGTAAATTTCTTTGCAGGACCAAAGAATTTCTCACTGTTCTAAATCGTATTGCTCAGCGTCGGGGGGACTTCATGAGCGCGTTCTCGCCCCAAGACCTCAGTGAGATGCCTGAGATCTACAGAAATCTCACCGAAGACCTATCGGCAGCTCAGAAGAGCGCAACCCCGAAAAGTTGGCAACTTTTCCATTTTAGAAATATTTGCGAGGTGTTCTTTTCCAGATTTCACTGTATCATCGTTGTTCAAAGATCGCCGACCAATTGAGAACATGATGGAGAATCGATTCTCAACTTCGAAAAATGAAACTGATCAGCTGCTAGATAGTCGCTTATTTGGAGCCCAGGTTTTTTGAGAATTAGATTGACGCAAAGATTAGCACCTCTTGAAAATAAGCAAGCATTCGTTCTCGTTACTGTGAAGGAAATTTAATATTATAAGTTTAGTTTTTAATTTTTTGAGTGATAACCTTAATTAGTTTAATCAACGAGTTTCACCTTAATTAGGGTACTTTCGATATTTATTTGACTTGGAAACTATCCTTATTAAAGTGAAAAAAAAAGATATATTCTGGTTGAACAAAATCTGTACTATTTCATGGAATACAGTTTCCATTATATTTCGATATGATATCATTTATGTAAGTTGACTTGAAAGGTAAACTGAAAAAATAGCATTTTTTTTATGAACCTTCTCAAATTGGTTTATATCGCTAGAGAGCAAGCTATGCCTGCGTAATCTAGCGGGAAACGGCGTTTCTCCCCTTTATCCTCTTTGTACAAGCAAAGGTATGCTTTTTTTTAAAATTTCCATTCGTTTCAGATTCTAGCAGCTCTATTGAGACATTCCTCACGAAAGAAAGCGCCCAAACCTGGTAAGAATTTCCCATTTGTGGCATTGAAGAAAAGGAAATGAAAGTTTCAGATGACTCTGCTGGATGCTTAGGGTTGACTGAGGAATCTTGTCCGGAAGAATCGTCTATTCCTCTCGGAATCGCGTCGGAAGATCCAGAATTCATCGCCCTAATGCTCTCCTTGCTTAATCCTGATCCAGAGAGCGTCGCTGAACTATTAGTTGTACGTTTATAAATAATATTTTCTTCGTTCATTCCTCGTAAAGCCGTGTTTTCAGGATACTCTTTTAACCCCACCACGAATCAGGTTGCTTTTATGCGACAATTCACCAGCCTCAACCCAGGATGCCTTGTATCTCAATA
The DNA here is from genome assembly GCA_002796945.1 of Plectus sambesii. Lineage (NCBI taxonomy): Eukaryota > Metazoa > Nematoda > Chromadorea > Plectida > Plectidae > Plectus > Plectus sambesii. Next base: position 5,747 of record NIUQ01004512.1, read on the forward strand.
TTGTAAGCGTTTACCGTTCGATTTGCTTATAGTTTTTGTTAATTGTTGTTGATTGCACTATAAGAAGTCACAAGTTACACTTAATTTTTGAATTTTTGTCATTTCCACTAACTTAGAGCAATATATATTACTTAATGTTTAATTCCATGAATTTTTCACGAATTTCTTCGAAGATGGGTTGAAAATGATTGTTCTTTCAGTCAACGCGAATTTGCAATTCCTCTGATGAAGATTTGTCGGCGCTCACACGAACAATCAAAGAGAATCTTAACTATACACAAGTGGCAAACGTGACCAATCTGGACAAAATTAACTACACTACTTTCATTCCGCGACTTAAATTATTTGTTTCAAACGTAAGTTGTTTCAAATGTCATATACAGACGTCTCTGCAGTTTGAAATAACTGCGCTACATCCTTTTCTTTCTGCAATATCGAAGTATTTAATGTTTTTGTGCTATATTTTCGCTGTATCTTCCCGCGTTGTTCATTCGTGTGCAGTCATTATATGTCCCATTATTCGATATTTTAGCTAAAAAAGTATTCCATTTTTCGCGCGAGCTTGCGGGATTTCGCGAAAATGGCTCGCTTCCTGCCGCACAATGATTGTCACAACGGGTACGATGACGATGATGTGATATTGGGCAACTCGACGATGAATGGAACCAATAACGTACGTTATCAATTATTATAATTAGCAATAGTAAGTAAATAATTCTAGTGAAATGTGCACGCATTCAGTGACTGTTTTTCGTAATTACAGAATGCGAACTCATAGATATCAGTATAATGTGTTCGGAATAAAATTACATTATTATCTATGATCGACGCAAGAGTTATATTTTGCTTTATGTGAAATGATGTTATTAAACAACAAATCTGAGCCTTAGAATGATTTCACTTCTTAAACAATTGATCGTCATAAGAGTAATTTGAAAAATCGATCATAAATCGATGTTGACGCATTTCAGTCGGGCGTACTCGGCGCCGTCAAGCTGTGGAATGCGCTGCAGAAAGTTATTTGCGGCTCAGAAAAGGTTATCGACGAAAAGGCTGTGGCCAAGCCGTCCGGCGATTCTCTCAATTTCGGTACATGGTGTCATTTAAAAGCGAACTGCGATCACCCCCTACGTAAGAGGAATGTGATGTATATTGTTTCCAGCTATATNAGCACTTTCGCTTCATGGTGCGACTCTTCATGAGCAATCCAGTCGTTCTCTATGCGCCTGTTAATACGAGCGCCGATCGCATTATTCAAAAGGTTAGTGGATTTCACATGCGCCCTTGTCCAACTGTCTCACACTTTGAATGAATATTTCTTTGCAATACAAAACGAACGTCTCCTCGCGCAATCGCGCATTTTCTAATAAAATGCGAATGGAAATGCGGGCTAAGCGAAGATAACTGCCGCACTCCGCTGATAAATTGCTCTAAGAATACGCCGCGAGGTCTAAAAAATGTGGCGTCATGAAAGTGGGCCGCTTTCACTCGGCGTTCTTTGGCGAAAAGCCACACTAACCGCTATGCTTGAGTATATCCCCAAAGAACGACTTTAACTAAACTAAACCACATTAAACTTGTCCAGTGTCAATAGATTTTCTTATTTTTCGCTCATTTTTAATGGAAATGATGACTTATATGATATGCTACCCTTTTTCAGGCAAACTCAACGCTTCAATTGATCGATTCTTTGAACGACTACGCGCGTGTCTTGATGAACGTGACCAAATCAATGCATGCATATCTTCGTCTCAATTCAACTGAAAAGCAACTGGCTGACTTGCGTGAGGTAACTTGTTCATTACTTTTATTGTATAGAGTACATCATTTCTTATGTAAAACTTTATGTTCATTCCCAGCTGCTGCTTTTTTAAAAGTTAGTGGATTTTTGCGACGTTGTTATTACTCATGCGACTCTTCAGCAATTTGCAGCGAGAATAGACATAACTTTTGGCACTTTAATTGAGAAACAAAATGAGCAGTTGCGTTTTTGTATTTTAGCTCTTATTTAGTGGAGAATTGTGGGAAGTTTAGCATTTGTCTGCATATTTCTACAATTGTAATGTGACGTACGAGTTGAACGTGGCATGGGGTAACATTCGAAATTCAGATACAAAACGACATGAAGAATGGCTCTGTGGTGGAAGAGCTGATGGGTGGAGCCCCAGTGATTGAGGATTTCGTCAGCAAAGCGGAAGAAGTTCCGCGAACGGAAGAACTGCTCGAAGAGCTCGATGTGACTCACAACGCCGCCTGCTCCTGGTTCGACGCCCTCAACCATACCCAACTCAACGTCTTCAGAGGTTTTGAAAACGAAACCACTCTCGTCGATTATTTTCTCACGCGGGCCTACTGGGACAATGTCACCGTCTTTGCGAGTAAGTGCGATTAGGTGGACAGTATTTTCAATTATGTATCGAGAATATTAAATGAGAAATTTTGTCGAAATTTAGAGAATTGATATTTAAAAAATGACATTCTGCAATTACGTTGGCATACAGCCAGTATCTCACTTTATTCTGTTGACAAAAAATTATGATATAAACCATTTCGACGTTAATAAGAACACTCTTCAAAGAGGACTTATTCCAGATCAATTAAGACATGCGTTTCCTATTGCATCAATAGGCAATACATTCCCTTTTAACTGGAAAGTGTCCCTAATAGGGTGGAAATGGTAAAACTTTCGCATGAGGAAAAGGTACAAGCACGCAATTTAGGTGTGATTTTCGACGTGACTGATGATAGTATGCCGAATCACATGGTGTATACAATCCGTCAGAACGCATCGTACACTACCACAACGCAAGGAGTGCGCAGTTTGTTCTGGTATCCAGGACCGCGCAGCTGGGACTACTCTTACTACACGTTCGGCTATTTATGGTTACAAGTAAGCTCTTTCGTATGAGATAATTACCACTATCAATGAGAGGAATACCGGCGGACGTGGTGGATATGGCGGTCCGACTTTTTGAGTGTATAGATGCTCAAAATGTCGCCACGCGTGCTTAGCGCCTTCTTTTACAGGAAATATTAAAGACAATTTTCCCCTCTACTGTGTGATAACAATTATTTTATCGAACCCTGTCACAACCGTTGACTGATCACCCGACGCTCCACGTGTTAAAAAGAAAATCGATAACGTCATCACTTTCGTCATTTTCCTGCCTCCTTCAGGCGCTTACGTTTAAGTGCCTATTTTAACTCCACTGCACGTATTAACGATCGATGTTATTTGAATGGAAGATTGCTGACTTCTAACAATTTCGTGTTCGCAGGACACACTGGAGCGAGCGATGATCGATCTCTACTCGGAGAAAGACATCATCGAGCCGGGCTCATTCGTGCACCAGTTTCCCTTCCCTTGTTACCTCAGGAACAAGTAAGGCAGTATACATTCAAAATTTTTCGATCAATAGCACAAAATCGCGTCAGGCACTGTAGTTGGCAAAAATGACCGCGCTATTCGGTGCGAATATTTGATTTTCCACCAAGAATGATAATTGTTTCTTGGTTTTTACGTGCATAAATTGATAAAAAGAAGCGCTATCGACTTTCGAAGCAGTTTGCTTTATTCAATCTAAGATTTCTGATCGATTAATTTGACTATAGCTATGCAAGCGCTATAAACATCATGCGTCGATATTTTCAGTTTTTTGTTTATCATCGAACACGTCTTGCCGATTTGTCTGGGCATTTCTTGGGTGTACAGCGCGGCCACGTTGGTTCAGAGCATTGTTTATGAGAAAGAAAAGCGTCTGAAAGAGGTGAGTAAGAGGATGTTGGTAACTTTATCACTACGGTAAGTAATTAGAGTTTCCACGCTGGACCTATTCTTTCAAAGCAGTAACAAAGAGAAAACAATGATCACTATATCTGCCGCTAAATTACAAAGAAGGCAAAAAACAGGAGCTTTGAACGATAGAATATATCGCTTTTTACTTTCATATTGCTTTGTTTTCATGCTGTTTTTGCTTTCGATGAAGAGGTGTGACGATTAAAAAGATCATTCTTGCCTTATTCAGGTACGATAATGTTCTTTTATAACCGTATCACGTGATTGCACAAATACAGCTTGCGAGACTTCATTGATATTGATTACTTTGCAACGTGAAGAATATGTTGAACTGGAATGGTTTTGAGGAAAAACGGTTGATTTTCAGGTGATGCGTTCAATGGGATTGGCCAACAGCGTGCATTGGTTGGCGTGGTTCATCACGAGCTATGCGCAGATGACGCTGACGATGACATTGTTGACTGTTCTGCTGAAAGCTGGCGAGATCCTCGCCCATTCCAACCCGTTCGTCATCTGGGTGATGCTCGAGATTTTCGCTGCATCCACTATCACCTTCGCGTAAGTTCACTTTTAGGACTTCACTTTAAACAGTTGGATCCCACTTTTGACGACATAGTATTTGTCGCTGTTTTCTTCTTCCATGCACTTTGCTTTCTTGTTAACTCGCCTTTTACTCTTCAGAACTGTCCCAAAGATAACAGACATCAACGAAATAATAGTTTTTTCTTTATGAAAGTGTTTCTTTTGAAATCGGACAAAAACCACTCAAAAAGGCGACAAATACTTTATATAGCTTAGCATACCGAGCTACGATTTTTTAGAGAAATGCTTGATCGAAATTGAGAGTCTGTCACAAACTCTGAAGCGCCATTTTCTAGCCGAACAACACGCGCTGTAGATGAAATGTGGGTCTGTTTTCAGCTTTCTAATCAGCACGCTGTACTCAAAGGCGAAGTTGGCGGCGGCATGCGCAGGGATCATATACCTGCTGTCGTACGTCCCCTTTCTGTTCATCTCCATTCGGGAAGAATCGGCGCACGTCATTATTCCCGCCTGGATCAAAGCGATCGCCTCCTTGAGCTCCACCACCGCCTTTGGCCTCGGCGCCAAATATCTTGCATACTACGAAATGGAAGGTACAGTTATCCTGTAATATATTTAAGGTTGTCCAAAATGTCTTTTCATAAACTTCCATAGCTATGTTTGAAGAAGAGAGGAAGTTTCCGAAAAAAATTTTCGTTCAAAAAAACCATTCCAACTAAAATAATGGCACTTTTCAAATTACTTTTCAGGCGCTGGCAGTCAATGGCACAACCTTCACTACTCGCCGCTGGAAGGCGATGACTTCTCATTGATGCATGTTTTGATCATGATGGTCATCGATATTATCATCTACTCTTCCCTCGTTTGGTACATAGAACAGGTACGGTTGCGCGCAGTTTTTGATAATATTTTTGCATTTTTATTACCTTCTCTCAGTGAGATATCGATCAATAAATTTAAAAGTTGAAATCCTGAATATTTGTCATTTTCAAAAGAATTTGACACAAACGATTTGAGGCGCTTTTAAAATCATTCAGATCGATTGGCCGATCGATAGTTACTTGAGACATTTGTTCATAACATAAGGATAGCAAATTCAAATTTAGCGGCATTTTTAAATTTTCAGGTATACCCGGGCGAATACGGTATGCCGAAGCCGTGGTACTTCCCGTTCGTTCCATCACGTTGGATTGAGGGTGGCTCGGGTTGGTGCCCGGAGCGCAAAGCAAATTACGTTGGATCACAGGATACGGACGACGATGACATACTTGCTAGTTCGATTCGCCTGCGTCAGCCGGCGCTCCCGTCCGAGTCCGATCCCGCCCATCTGCCCGTCGGGCTAGAAATCGACAACCTTTGCAAGGTTCTGTCGCGTACAGGGTGTCCCAGAAGTAACTAGCCACTCTTTTTCTTGAGTAGTTACTTCTGCGACATCTTGTACTTTATTCAATTCGTCTGCGCTTATTTTTTACAGCTAATCAGCAGAGCGCGGTAGCGCTCTGCATCGTTCTTGTTTACTTCACCACACGCGCGCTTTTTTGTATGGGAGATGAACAGTCGATTTCAGCAAAAAACTCAGTAAATTGCATCGATTAATAGATAAAAAGGTATATTCGCCTGAGGCGATTTTTTCTGTAACGAAAAATTTCGAAAAAAACGACGTTTTTTGAATGAAATCATTAAAAAACACGAAATTTGATGGACTGGATCGGTCGTTGTGTCACATTTGAACGCAATCGTGTCGAGAGAAAATGGGTAAATTTAAACCACAGATATTTTTTTAATGAGGCGATGAAACAGATTAATTCTTTTTGCAACTACATCCATAAATAAGCCTTCAGGCCGGAAATATCAAATTAAACAAATTAATTTTATTATAATCATTAAAAACAATGTGATATTACGTACAGTATTCTCGTTTTGGAATATCATCTCTGTTACGGACGAAATGTTACAGTGGCGTATGCCTGTACATACACCGCAAAGATGACGTAATATTTCTGTTTCGCTTGTACTGAGCAGTAGGTGGAATTTGCTTTTTTGTTGAATCATGTGCAAAGTATCAGCGGAGCGCGGTAGCGCTCTGCCTTATTATTGGCTAAAGGATTTTATGAGAGAAACGCTACAGATTTTTAAAGGTGTACTTCCACGAAACTCACTCGATTTACCCGCCCGCCCACTTTGCCTTTTTCGGAGCACTTTTGTTCATCGCACGCATTATAACTAAGTAACCACTGTTCGTTTTTTGTTGCGCAACAACATTTTTTCGATCAGTAGGTGGAGCTTTGATAGGCGAACCTACGCGACAGGAAAGAGTATGCGGCAATTACTAGCTCTAGCATTGGTTTTACGACTTTCTGCTGCTAAAGTCGTGTTTAACTTAATCCTAAACTGTATGTACGACTAACAGAAGTATGCGATATGACACTGGCCCTGTGTTCGACGAACAATGTTTTTGAGCAAGATTTACAGATTAACTCTAATCCATGTAGTAAGATTTTAGGCAATAGTGCAGCGGTTTGGCGTCTCGCTTGCAATTTTGATTAATGCTGGTTTGAATCCAACCGAGCGTTGTAGCTTTTACTATTTCGAACATGTTTTATATCGCGACTAAACATATTTTTGAGGGCATCTGAATTATGCTTCAGTCTCAGATATCCAATCGATAACAAGTCGTTTAGAACTGCCTGCTCAATATTTGCAGACCTACCTTCAGCACATGAAGGTGCACTTTGCCGTGCGATTAAATCTTATTTCATTATCATTAAATACTCTAGTAAATAAAAAAATTTTACAACGAAATACTTGCTTTCATTTTCTATGAGTCCTCATGAAAGATATTGAACTTGAATATCCCTATATTTGCGCTAAAATTGTTGATGGCTCTATCGACCTGCTAAACAACATCAACTGAGATCGGCCAGTTGGCTTAAACTGCTGTAGTCCAACTTTCAGCATCTACCATCTAGCAAGTTGTAGGATATTCGTATATCCCGCCTACACATGTGACAAGATCTACAGTATTGTACCAGAGTATCGCTATGTATATGACATCATCCTGAACTGTACATATATGTAGTGTCACTTGGTCTTATGAGTGTATTGTTGTCACCTCGCGCTCTCCTATTGTCTATCCCTCACTTCTGCCTAGTAAAACCCCCTCCTATATTATGTATGTCTCCACACACCTGGAGACACTACACAAGTCATTCATAAAAATTAAACAATCATTCCCACAGGGACCGTTGGTCCCTTATAAAGAGAACAAAATTCCAGTGAAAAGCTCAAAAAAGATTTGAGAAAGTATTCATCGTTCTTGTTTACTTCCCCGTGTGTGATAAGGTAAATCTTAGAAAGTGACCCAAATAAAAACAAAGTTTAAGACAACTTGACATTTTGATAGTATTGATCTATGTAGCATGAGTTGCTGACGA
>NIUQ01004513.1:0-13504 GCA_002796945.1 Plectus sambesii
CGAAAAAAACGAATAGGTCCATTCGAATCAGCGACCCCGATAACCTCGCGAGCCGATCGTTTTTAGCGCCTGCGAACGTCTGCTTCCATGCGAAAACATAGTGCGTCTTATTCACGCAGGACACTCTTACCCGGTGAGAAGAAGGCTCGCGCAGAGCGCGAGAAAAAGGCATGCTACTGTGTGCTCTTTGTCCAGTTATTTTTACTGATAAAGAAATTTTGACTTTACTCACGAAAAATTAAGAATAGTCAGTTGAATGCCAACTTGAAGAGTAATTTCATATACTTTTTTCAGCAACTGACGGAGCATGCTTGAATGTGAACTGTCTCTCTACTGGCACTGCAGGTTGCGCAAATTACGCTCCTTACCAAAAATGCGTTTTCAACGCTGGTGAAAAAGGCTATTTCTGCTGTCCGTAAAGAAAAGAAGGATCATGAAAAGATATATCTGATGGAGATGTCTGATTGTGATACGCATATTATATCCATAAGAATGCCTACTGCAATATTCACAATTAAAAGTATAATCATCGACATATTCTTCTTAAACATCGTATAATCGCATTCTTCGCTGAGCAGTAGTGCATAGAAAAATAATACTAACAGTGATAGGCAGCTAGTATACTTTCTAAATGAATATATGATGACCTCTAATGCTGCTGGAACAATAGCTTGCGTCATTCGATGCGCTCGTTTGCACATTAAAACAGTGAAAATTATACGAATAAGAGCATTATGTGAAAAAAAGGTTTCGATTGGTGGCATTTGTTAAACTTTGGAACTGTACAATTAAGAAGCCTTCATTTCGTGAAGGAGGGCTCTTACGTATTGCAGAATGTGACAACAAAATTTGCCTTACGTTACTTCAAGCAACAACTACGAAATGGTGTATAGAGCCTATATAATACGACAGCGTATTGATTTCGTGCGCATGACATCTTATAAAGGTTGCTGTAATAGGTTAAAAAATCGCGGCAGCCAATTTCATTTGGTTTTCAAAAATTTCGAGGGATATTTCGAATTTGATACTGACGAAACGATTCCCTAAGGATCAAGAATCAGCATGCATATGGTATTAATAGAACTTTTTCTGGTCACATTAAGGATTCGTAGGCGTTCGCTTACGAAATCGAATTGGCCCGCCGATAGCAGAGGTCCCGACACGATTGTTTGGGATTGAAATGGTTTTCTCGTGATATTGTGTGGTGATCGATTGAATTGAAAAGAGTGTTGTTTGTTTTGGGTGCGGTCTGGATAGGGACGGGCACTAAAATTAGAAACACGCACAAATGTCAATAATTTTTATATCAACAGACAGAGCATATCGAGATTAGTCTAACTGTGTACTTCTTTTCTTCAAAATAGATGTGAAACTATTTTTAATTTACGTCTGAAACTTTGGTGCGTTGATGGCCGCACACGTTGTTAAGCGGTCGAAAATCTGGTTGTGGCGTACTGCGTTCATTTGTATCGGGGACCCTGAATGGAAAGGAAATTGAGGGGGGAAAACAAAGCACAGCTCACAAGAAGTGACACTAAGAACGACTGTCGACAGTATTAACGGTAGAAATACGTCATTCGAACGCATCCCCTTGAACTTCATGTAAAGAGCTCCTTCTTGTCTACTCTGAATACTATATTCGTGCTAAGATTAAATGGAATTTAAACTTTTTAACAGGCCTAAATTTTTTCAATCCAAAAGCCGCGCCCCTAAACGTCGTTTAAATGGTTCAAACTATAGCGCAAATGAATGCTCATCACTTCTTTAATCTAGAACCGCTGGAAGCAAAAGCGAATATGCCCTTAGGTTTTTTTAATCTTTCTTAGAACACACGCAACTGCCATTAAAGTGCCATATTCAGTACTGGAACGAAAACTCAAAAGCCGCGCCCTTAAATCTAGTTTACAAAGAGCGATAATGAAAGTAACTAACGTAGAAAATCTCGTAGATTCTAATTCCGTTGGAAGCAAAGCTCGAAAAACCTTCAGTATTTTACATTCCTCATTATAAGAATTTGCCAGCAACGTTGCAACGACGATTTTGACTAAAAATCGACTAATTGCGAAAAATTTACAACGTTTAGGGTAAATTCATGCGATAAAAATAGTTCCAACATCATAAAGTGTCGCTAAGAACGTCTTATTATTTTTTTAATGAATTTAATTCATGACGATCACTAATCGCTGAAAATTGCGTTACGGCGTCGCCGCTTTTCTCAGCACCGATTCTACCGTAATCTTTCTCGATGGCAAATTCGTTTATGCCCGTCTCCAGTTGTGTTACGCTTACGCTGTATCGTACTGACTGGTGTACCCGATTAGTTGTATGCCCATTTGGCCGCGAGAGTAAACAGAAGAATTGAGCTGAGTCAACTATCTAAGAACACAACAAATGCCATAAAACGGCTCACATAGAAATTGTTACAATTGCAATTTTCATTGGGACATGACTGCAACCTAGGAAAGCTATAGCGCTCTTTCTGTTGTTGCTCTGCTGCTTGTTATTATTGTTGTTGTCGTTATTGTTGTTATTGCTAGAGTGTTGTTGTTCGATTGAGTAGGAAAGCGTCCTGTTTCTCTGCGCAGATAAATTGTATGTATCGGAATGACTTTTGCAGTTTCGAAGTGTCGAAATTAAACGTTAAGGAATCGTTTGTGTCGAAATGATTTTGTAAGAGTGCGCAGATCTTAATGTTTTGTTCTTTTTAGATATGAAGCAAGTGGCATGGAATGTTTGGCAGTGTATTTGCAATTTGGCGCTCAATTTGAATGTCTTATAAAGGTCGTTTCCATCATGGAAATAAATGAATAAATTTCCATAGAACGCCATCATTAGCATTAAAAACACCCACACGAATAAGCTTAAGCTAATAAAGCAAGGTAAACCTCATTATTGGCGAAGCGCAGAAGGGTCAACACGCTACGCGCTTCACATTCCCATTTGACGTATGGCGCGTCCAGTTTGACGTATGGTTGCGTTAACATTTTGACGTATATGACGTACTTTCCTTTCCATACGCCCCCGGTGACATATGGTGCGTCACCGGTGACGTATGGTTTTCTGTGCGTGGTATGATTGCCGATCTGAGCATTTTAAAGCGAGAATAACTGATCATATAGATGACGTTTGTTTGTGATAAGTGAATGTAAACAATGGAAGCTTTGGACTTCATTGCTTCTATTACTTTTCACTGCAATAGAACTTATTTGAACAGACAGTTTTACTACGCAACAGAGGCGTCGTCATAGCTAATCTGATTGATCAGGATTAGCATATTAACGCGCATAAAAAGCAAAGCAGAGGTCACCTTAGCACTAAAAAATTCTGATTGTATTCAACAGAATCATTGTCAGCGAGAAAATGACAAAGCTATTGCTGCTGGTAACAGTCACTATCGCTATATTGGCGACGGCTGCGGCTGAAGAATGTAAGAATATTAACGAGTTGTATGTAAATAAAGGTTTGCCTAAAACCCAATCTGAAAAGTGATAAGTGTAATAAGCTTGGATTGTATGGTCTATTCTTGATCACATTCTTTGTCACCTTAATATGGCTGGCTGCTATGCTCTCTGTTTCATGGCTGGTAATCAATATGGAAGCTTACTCGCAAAAACTCTAAAGTTAAAAATTTTTCTACCCTACCAGTCATAAGATATGATACAGGCTAAACTGACTAAAATTACGCGCTCCGTAATTCAACAGCAGACCCTTCAAATCGTCAAAACCGAAAAATCGAAACCAAGCTATTTTTTGAAAGACTAAGTCAGCGCTTATATGCTATCAAATTTAACATAACAAATGATGCGTTTGACCATATTAAAACCAAATGGACGATCTCGGGGGAAAGTAAAATTTTAAAATCAGAAACAAGTTTAGCTGGAACTTGAATTACGTGTTTTTTTAGCGGATATTCAATCTGTCATTTAAAATTCAAACATCTTTAACCATTCCGTCTGTAAGTTAATTACACTGTTGGTCACCACAATTCGCCACTCGCGCATATCATTTCGTCAACCGCGCATTTCATTTTGTCACTCGTTCATTTGAATTCGCCACTCGCGCACGTCATTTCGTCACTCGCGCATTCAATTCGTCACGCGTGCATTTCGTTTCGTCACGCAGAAATTTTCGTATAAATAGACTAATGGCTAATCACTGATAACGTGGTTATCAATTCTTTTTTTGTCATCCGCGAGCATTTCATTGTCCGATTAAGCGAAACAAGTATGCCACGATATATGAAGTTGATAGGCAACGAATCGTCGAAGCCTATCTTTCTGGCCTGAATGCATCGATGATCGCCAGTGTCACGGGCGTGAATTTTCCATTGTACTAATTTTGCATTATCTTCAACCAAGAACTGTTCCTGTAGGATTATCAATTGAAATTTCATAAACTTAAAATTTAAGTGAAATGAATCAAAAGTGGTGGTTGACAATCAGATGTGTTGTAGGTGGTGGTTGTCCAGCTGGCTCAAGCGACATTGGACCCGCAGTGGGTGGACAGTGCCCATCTGGAGCTACATCTGTGGGCGGAAAATGTTGCGAAGGTAAGAATGCCGGATTTTCTTAGAGATCTTATTGGCCTTGAAGCATCAACTCGGTCAGTTTTTGCGATTATCGATTTTTTTCGCATATCTTCGGGTCCCGCAACGACAGTTTGAAAAAGAGAATGCCCAAACTGGAAGCCCCATACTAGGACACCATACATTGAAAATTTGGGCCATGGGTACCATCTCGTTCAAAAGTTATGTCGCCTGACTTCTTTTTTAGGGCCACCCTGTAGTATAAAATTTCGAAGGTGAAAAAAAAATCACAAAAGGGTCGTGTTGTGAATTTTGAAAAAATTAGAACCTGCAAATAATTTTTATCCCTACAGTATTATGTTGAACGACAAGGCTACGACGCATACTATAGTCAAAATTCTTCAATCAGTACCGAGAAAAGGAAGTTTTGGCTCAGAGCAATAAAGGTTATTAATGTGAACACTACAGAAGACTTGCTCAATTTATCGTTTGATACTCAACCTGTTACAGTGTTCCCATTGTCTCTCTATTACTTATGGAACACTTTTGACTATAAAAAACGCTCATTCGATTGCAGCTGTTGAGTGCACTGGCAATACTGTGCTTATCGGAACTCAATGCATGGCAAAGAGTGAGTTTCTTTCTTTTGGGTTCTTTCATTCAATCCAAATCTATGCCAAACTTCGGCATTTGATTGAAGACCTGAGGCAGTTTCATGAAAATTTTGATTGACGTAAAATATTATATAACATTTCTGCTTTTTCTATTTACATATTTCTGAAACAGGCGCGTGGGGGATGTTTCCCGCTATTAATTTGTCTTAAAAAGGCATACTACTGTGTACTCTTTATCCAGTTATTATTACTGACAAAGAAATTCTGACTTGACTCACAATTAATTAAGAACAGTCAGTTGAATGCCAACTTGAAGCGTAATTTCATACACTTTTTCCAGCAACTGACGGAGTCTGCTTGAATGTGAACTGTCTNCCGCTATTAATTTGTCTTAAAAAGGCATACTACTGTGTACTCTTTATCCAGTTATTATTACTGACAAAGAAATTCTGACTTGACTCACAATTAATTAAGAACAGTCAGTTGAATGCCAACTTGAAGCGTAATTTCATACACTTTTTCCAGCAACTGACGGAGTCTGCTTGAATGTGAACTGTCTCGCAACAGGCACTGCAGGTTGCGCAAATTACGCTCCTTATAAAAAATGTGGTTTCAACGCTGGTCAAAAAAGCTATTTCTGCTGTCCGTAAAGAAAAAAAGGATCGTGAAAAGATATACCTGATGGAGATGTTTAATTGTGATACGCATGTCATATCAATAAGAACACCTACTGCAATATTTCCAATAAAAATATAATTATCGATATGTGCTCCTCAGGCATCACATAATCGTATTTTTCGCGGAGCAGTATTGTTAAACAAAATGATACCAAGATAATAATGTAGATGTGTTGGTCCATTGGACCGTGGACCGAATAACTCGGTGCACCGGATCGGACCGAGACCGCCCTGTTTCTCCCTAAACCGACTTTTGGACTGGACCAAGTAGCTTGGACCGAGAATTACTCGGTCCAGAGGTGCGCTACATGGGACAAAATTTAGAAAATTTGTAAAAAAGTTCGAATGGACCGGATCGTTGACCGACGGTCGTTGGTGCTGAACCGGACCAACCTCAAATATCCTAGACTGACGCATCTAAAGTTAATAGTGACATGCAGCAAGTACACTCTCCAAATGAATATATGATGACCTATAATGCTGCCAAATCAATAGCTGACGTCGTTCGAAGCGCTCATCAGCATATCAAAACAATGAAAATTATGCGAAAAATTGGCAGAGTGATCATCGGCTTCCTGCGCGCTGCATAATAATCCTGTTAAGTCAGCAACGCGCTCGCCCACATTATTTTGCAGTTTGCACATCCGGTATGACTACATATTGAATGGAGTTGTATAATGCGGCTAATCAGGAGACCACATGCATTTTGTGTGCGTCTAAGCTTTTGCTGACGACTGCACCGTACACTATCGTTCGCCATGCGTCATTTGCAAGCGCTGTGCCTTGTTGTTCTCGGTGAGCTGCTCGCACTCATTAATTGCTTGTTGAACCGCCGAAGATGATTCTTTATCAGCGGTGCCTAAAAATTACTTAGTTTTACCTACTCCGATGCTGAGGCCGTTTTTTCGTTCGTAAACTAGCAATATTTATTGTGCCTCCAAAACTGTAATAGAGATTCTGCAAACGCGAAGTGGAATCAGATTGCTGAGAGGTAGAGGGGGAATTATGGAAACCATGTGATCTTTTGCACCCCTTGACTTGATTGCGGAAAGGTATCTTCAATGCCCTTTACTTAACTCAAATCCTCTTAATCTTAAATAAAATCTTCTAGTCCTTTCTCCGAGCGCTGCGCTGACAGGGAAATGTCCTTCTCCGATGATGGACTTAATCGACACTGCCACGATGATGACAATGACTTGCACCGACGATGCTGAATGCGAAGCCGCTTTTCCAGGTATATTCTGATCAAACATGCGCATACGAGAATTTTTGGGATATAAACGAGGTCGTATCAAAGTCGTTACAAAAATTTGGATAATGTTTTTGAATTATTAGATACTTCATTTTTAACTGTTTTTTGAAGATGGAAATTTCCCAAATGAGATTTTCAGCTCATGTTCAGTGTGATCTGACTTTTCTTAGTTTCCCACTGGAGCTAACTAGCCACTTTTCTTGATTTTTGAATTTTCTCGCTCTCTTGAAACCTTGTTGACGCATCAAGAGTGGCTGCCACTCAAATGCTTAACTGAGCGTGGTGGCAGCAGTGAATTTTCCTCTAGTCAGACAGCTATCTGAAGTATCTCCCATTAATATTTGAAGGTATTTGGTGCGGCTGTTGTCGCATTAGGAATGAAATCAGAAATTTTATCGGTTTTTTGGGGTCCCTATATGTCTGGAATTGCTAGTGTGACTCAGGGCGGAAGAAAATTGCTGTATTCATTTCAGGCTACGTGTGCGCTCCTGGAACGGGGGGATCATTCTGCTGCGGAGCCCCGGGGAGCTGCGATGCCAATTTCGTCGCGATTTTCGAGGACGACGACTTTAAGGACTGCACAGATTGTGCCGCACCTGCTGAGTGTCAAAACGAGATGTGCTGCACAGCCGCTCAGTCAGGTTTGTGTCTTTAGTCAATTACTTCTACAGTAACAGAAGATGCAAGTGTCGATCGCGCAACGAAAGGTTCGCGTGCAACATGCAGTTGGCTTTGTCGTGAGCGAGAAATTTCTTAACAAATCATAAAATGTTTATATACTTTTAGTATTTGACATTTTTTGAAGTTATGAGCAAGGAACAAAAAAGCAAAATAATGTAATTTTACTCAATCATATTGATATCTCTTATAATCGAAGTATTACGACTGACTTCAACGTAATCGAGATATTGGTCTCGTAACGAATATAGACGTGTTACGGTATTAGTCTCCATATTCGTCTGTTAAAGCTTTTATGCTGTACACATATACATTGCGATAATCAGGTACTTTTAAGTATCCTAAACTCTTCTATTAAAAATATAAACTCTCAACGCACGTTGCCTAATTGTCCATTTGGATTTTCATCACCGTTTTAGACTACGCAGAATTCAGACTCAGGATACAATAATTAGTTGAGCTTTAACATCTCACATAAAAAATCGGTACTAAACGTGAAATTCGTGTATTGCACATTGCCTAATGAGTGTTGATAGAGGGCGTAATGAAATAAGGTCGGAGAGCTGAGCTATGGAAAGTGGGCATCTTTTCAGCCGAAGCGGACTGCGATGAGGCAACGGAGGTAGAGGTAGCTGGCGAATGCCTGCCCAAAGTAGATATCGATGCTGGTGCATGCATGGACAACGCGCAATGTCCGCCTGGATCGGGCGCGACATGTTCGGGTGACAAGGCCGCTCCTGGCACGTGCAAATGTCCTGACGCCATGCCAGTCAAAGTCAATGACATCTGCATGGCTAAGGCGACCATCGGCGATCCTTGCTTAGACACGGCGCAATGTGAAGGCGGCACTTGCAGCCCCACTACCAAGAAATGCGAATGCCCCCCTAATAACATCAACGATGCCGCGGGAGCTTGCGTTGGTAAGAATTCTTATTGTTAGTCGTAAAATGAAATCTGCGTCACTCTCATTGACCAAATGACATGTCAAATGTCAGGGTCACTTGGCTCTCTGTGCGAATTCTTTCTTATTTTAGTTGTCAGAAATTGCGCGAATACGAAAAATGTCACATTATTATTATTGCGAATGTTCGAGAGTGATGACTTAAAGGGACGCTAAAACTTGTCCCGTTGGTAGAATATTATATCTATAACTTCATTTCGCCAACTGGAAAATAAAGTACTTTGTGCGATATGATCAACTCTGAATTATTGCTGTATATTGTGCTAAGTTGGAAATATTTTAACAGCATGCGCAGCAACTGAGGTGCCCATTAACAACGTGTGCGAAAAGATGAAAAATCTCGGCGAAACTTGTCCGAAAGGAGTTGCCCAGTGCCCTGTGGGCGCGATATGCAATCGTTTTTGCCTGTGCCCTGCCGGTTTCCAAGCTAATGGCCCAAAGGACTGCATAAGTAAGTTCCTACTTAATCTTTCAAAAAAGCTCGCCGATCTCTATAGAGAACATTTTTAAGCATATATTTTGTAAAAGCTTTACTTTACTCCCATTTCTGTTGAACACGGTACGTGAACGATACGCTCACAAGCTGAACGCCTAAACGCATGACTACATATCCTAGTTATAGATCTCAATTTTGCGAGCCATATACTGGTCCGAAACTCTTTTATTGTTAAATAAATTAAAAAAATAACATCATTGCCAACACAATCTCAGAGAATCTATCCGAAACATATCTGGAACGGGTTGAGTTGCACTGCATGATCATTGTTGTAGCAATATCTTAACTTTATCTACAATTTCAACTATTTTTCTACTTAACCGATCTCCATTAACAATTACCGACTAAAATCTACTGAAATTATTCATACAGCTTCAAAGTTTTCACATTTTGCGCCAACAAACCTAAGCCTAAGCAGTCGACCATGATTTTTGTGGATGCGATGCGGCCACACAAGTGCTGGCGGCCAGTAATTGTAACGATGCATGTTATGGCGTTGATTGTCCAAAATGGTGTGTAAAGTACCGCTTCCGCATGATCTTTGCGGGATGACGTATAATCTTAATGCACTGCAAGAATTTCTCCGATGTCAGTCATAAATTTCCTCCACTATACATTATAAAACCAGACTTTAAACTTTGACTGGAGCGAAAATCTCAGTTCTTCAGAGTTTTTATTGGTCTTTAGCGGAATATAGCTGAGAATGATGTCGACCTACCCATCGCTTACTTTCACAATCCTATACCACCGTCATTCAGCCTTCAAACATTGTTTTGGTTATTATTTGTTCAGTTGTTAGGCTTATTTTGCAAATAAGCAGTGAAATTTGCTTAATTATTCATATGTTGCCGCTGTTATTGCTCCATCGCTGCCTTTCTCTAACGATATGTCCATCATCAAAACAATATTGTTTACAAGTTTGGACCTTTACGTGTAAATCTGTCAAACAGAATACTGTGGGGTATAAATATTCAAAGGTATTGGATTTCGCAATTTTTTCCTGTCTGATTGGTACAAATGTTCGTATAAAGTTATGGTATGAAATTTCAAAACTATTAATAATTGCAAATCAGCCGAGTTGCGAATTTTGCGAAAATTAGTACCTACGAATAATTTCTACCCCTACAGTATTATGTTGCATGACAAGGCTAAGACACGAATTAAAAACTACTCATTCAGTTGCAACCTGCAATACGAACGAGGTGAAAGTTAACGACCAATGCCTGCCGGTGCTCCCTCCCAACGGCTTCCTGTGCTATTATCAAGAGCAGTGTTCGGGCGGATCGACTTGCGTCGATTTCATGTGCACCTGCCCGGCCGCAGCGCCCACCGTCGTCAACAACGCTTGCACGGGGACCGGCACTGTCACCACCACTGCGGCGCCTATGTGCACTGGCAATACTGTGCGCATCGGAACTCAATGCATGGCAAAAAGTAAGTTTCTCTCGGCTTCTTTCATTCGATCGAAAATTATGTCAAGTTTAGGCTTTCGATTGAAGACCTGAGGCAGTTTTATTAAAATTTTGATAAATGTGAAATGTAATGCAAAACATTTCTGCACTATCCATTTACGTGTTTTTTGAAACTGGCCCGTGGGAGATGCTTACCGCCATTATTTTGTCTTCTAAAAGGCGTTCTGTTTGCCGAGCTAATATAACTGATAAGAAATTCTGACTGGATTAACGAAAAATTAAAAACAGTCAGTTGAATGTTAACCTGAAGCGTAATTTCAAATACTTTTTTCAGCAACTGACGGAGTCTGCTTGAATGTGAACTGTCTCTCAACAGGCAATGCAGGTTGCGCAAATTACGCTCCTTACCAAAAATGCGGTTACAATGCTGCTCAGAAAAACTATTTCTGCTGTCCGTAAGAAAAAGAAAGCCCATGAAAAGATATATCTGATGGAGATGTCTGATTGTGATACGCATATCATACCCATAAGTATATCAACTGCAATATTCACAATTAAAAGTACAGTTATGGACCTATCCTTCTTAAACATTATGTTATCGTATTTTCGCGGAGCAGTATTACTTGAAAAACTAATATCATGATGTGCAGTCTCAAGCCTGTGAATGATCGCATAGCATCACGTTGGTGTCGCACGAATACTACTTTATTGACAAAAATTACACGTATTAATGAGTATGATTTATTGAGACGCGCGCGAATTGACATAAAGTTGTGCATTGTTCACTCAGTACTTTCAAAAAACTAAAAGCAGGCCTGATTTTAGCGCGAACTAAAACGAAGAACATCGAATTTTAAATTGACTTTATAAGACTCTTGTGAAATTATGTCGAAAAGTAACAACAAGATTTCTTTCTTATGAGATATATTGAAGAAAGAGCAATGTTTTTCTAAAATTGATGCAACATTTCAATACGTAATGTTATGTACACTTACCAGTTCCATTTTAATAAGGACACTTTCAAAATCGTACAGGACATTTACCAAAATAAAATAATATGGAAAATGTCCTCTTTGGTTAAGCTGTTGTTCTTATTAGAGTGGAAATGGTATACGTAAGCCTTTATAAGTTTTTGAATTTCTCTGTAAACACGAATTAGGTAGCCATATTCGGGAAAGACTGGAATAGGGACACTATTCGGAAAAGAGAATTTACACCAACTGCCTTTTCATGTCGAGAAAAGATCATGTTGCGGCCAGTTAGGCGTCAAGTCGATGAACATCCGACCCAAACCTCCTATCAGTTCCGTCGCTGTAGAAGCGTCTGGCCCTTTGTTGTGCATGTACATCAGCTCGATGCCATTGTTCTGTCGCTGATACATGGCACTGCCTCCTGGGTAATAACCGCTGTGCCAAACGCCGAGGAAGTCGGTGCCGACGGCAATCCCGCGGCAATATGCCTCACCCGATGCTTTGCTTGGACGGCACATTTCGGCTACGCTGGCCGAAGTTAGAACGTCCTTGGTAGCATTGAAACCGTTGAACAGTCTTGCCACCCGAAGCATATCGCTCGGGGACACGATCCATCCACCAGCGCTCGCCACTCTGCCCGGGTCGATTAGATCGTATGAATCCGTAGTCGACTGAGAGGCATCCGGGAAGAACACTGCCTCGTTCGGCTGGCGCTCGCTGAACCAGCGCTTTTCGATGCCGACTCGATCTTCTGCTATTCCCGCTGGCCTTCAAGCATCATCATTAGTTTTACGACATGTTTTCTATATGATACACACATGATACTGACATAAACTCAACAATGGCACATGAGCAATATGAATTTTTCGGCAATTAATTCGAAACCGAACGTTTTTTTCAGATAATTTTAACGTTAAATATGTCAAATTAGCTTGCAAATTTTCCCATATTTTTTAACATATCCTAAATTACTTTAAATTAAAGATTAAAGGGCATAAATTCTGGTTACCTCCAGAACTTTTCCTTGACATACTGATCATATGGCTTCCCGGTCACTTTTGAGATGATGACTCCGAGCAGGTAGTAGCCGAAATTTGCATAATCGAATATAGTGCCCGGCTCGACAACTGGGCCGTACTTGTCAATTTCGATGCCAATGAATGCGGATTGGTTATAGCCTTCGTACATAAAGAGCGTGTCTCCTGTTGTTTGGGCGCCCCACCCTCCGCTGCTGTGCTCGAGCAAATTAACCAGTCGTACTTTCAAAAGTTTTTCTGAATACGGTTTAGTACCATATTCCGTGCCAAGAATGCTTCCCGGTCCAAAAACCGTTGCGTTCAAGCTGAGCAATCCTGAAAATTCAAAATTTTTCTCACGAAACTAAACACATTAGTAGCATCTGCTAATTTGAACACTTTTTGCACGTATTCTCAAAACTAAAAGTTGGTAAAAAGAAATCAACAAAACGCAAATGTATGCAAAAAATTTTATGTCATGTCTTTCAGCCCACTCTGTGCCGTATATGCTTAATGACATTGATCAGCCTCTTTAATAGTTATTCTCGGCAACACTGATGGGTTAAGCATAGCAGATGTCATAGCACCCGCGATAGTTTTTCGTCATCCCCTATACGCCCTCTCAAACGTGACTATAAACGTTAGTAATATTCCATAAGAAGCGTACCTTGATCGATCAGACTGAATGTTGCGGCTGCTGTGATCACTTTTGAAACGCTGCCTATACGGAACTTGGTTGCAACCGTGGCCGCCTCCTTAGTAAACGGATTCGCATATCCAAACGCGACGGCTCGTTTGAGCTGTTCGTTTCTGGACAGCGCGAACGTGAGAGCAGGAATCTGGCCTGCTCGCATAATTTTTGTGACCATGCTCTCAAAGTAGGCTTTGTCTTCTGCTTTCAT
>NIUQ01004514.1:0-13483 GCA_002796945.1 Plectus sambesii
GTGTCATTATAGGAGTTTTCGGAAAGTGTGGCAACCCTTACAGAAGAGCCAGTAGAATAAGTCTATGAATGCAAGAAAATCAAGTCCAATCCATAAACCAAGAACTCCTCCAAATTCGCTGATTAAGTCAGTGCTAGTGTACATGTATACTTCTTTAATATTGAGATATTCAAATGAATTTAATGTGAGCTTAATCTTAGCCACGTGATAATCGATCCAGGGTCTCTCGCTGCTTTGTTTATCTTTAAAACTCATGCGCGTACAATGCGGAATACAGCTTAGTTCGCAGAGATCCGCGTCACTGCTAACCAACAATTTTGCGCATCTTTTATAGTCGATTAAATGGCACCACGCTATATTAGTGTTTGAGGGAGCACTTGACCATGTGGAAGGTGAGCATTTACAGACGCGCTCAATTTTCTTCTGTTGGCATTCGTCTAGGCACTTGTCCATCGATTTGCTCTTGGAACAACGACGTATACCAGAGCTCACCGGCAATGATTCATATATCTCAGAAATTTCTAACTTCGCAAAGGAGGATTCACCCAACCAAAAAGAATGCGGCGATGGGTACACAAAAGAGAAGTCATACCCCTCTTTGCTAAAGTCGCCCCCACTGAAATCAACAGTTATGGGTCTTTCATGACTAGAAGGGTGAGGATCTGACAACGATCTTCTATCAACAGAAATGAAAGTATAATCCGATTTCGAGCTGAAAGTCACTGTGTCCAGAGGCAGCTTGTAACAGATCTTATCCTCACCGATGTACGTCGTATCAGTTATATTCATAAATGTTTTTTTCCTTACTCCGTTCACCTTTTTAACGAAGACGACTTGAATATCATAAATATCTCTAACCATCCGCCCCAGGTTTTCCTTTAGTTCAGGAATAGTTATATTTAAATGATCAATCAGTTCATCAAGTTTCATCAGAGCTGTTAAATTGTAATCAGATTTCGTATTTCTTGATTTGTTTGATGCGTAACTATCGTTGTCAAGGAGCAAGGCAGAAATAATCTCCTGGTTGCCATGCCTTTCGACGGTATCGTAAATAATTAAATATTCATATGCCCGCTGTATTAACCATGTTGGCCAACGTTTGTTAAAGAATTCATAAGATGAATTATGATGAACATTCCTGATCAAATTGATTCTGTCCTTTAAATGGCTGATTTCCGTATCAGAGAGAAATTCAGCGGCGTCCAATGGCATGCATATCGTTGAAGATGGTAATTTGATTGTATCATTCATCATCAGATCGATAAGGCATTTAGGTTCGCCACTTTTGTACGATTGATAGAGATCATTGCTCATTCTCGCCGTTGCGTAAAGGCCAATCATATAGCCAATTGACAACGAGATATTTCTCCCAGTTATATTAATTTTAAGTTTTTTCATCACGGTGCAAATATTCACACCTAGTTGACCGTATAGATCAGATATCAACTGAGCAATTCTTGATATTTTTATTTTATCCAAGCTTTTCAGCAATGTAGAACTCTGCGCTATTGCCGTCCTTTTTATGATGAAAGCAAAACACAACTTTGCTGCTATTACCAAAATTTGATAAAAGCTGAAGATATTAAAACCCAGTAAAATTCCAAGCGTTCCTCCTAACTGAATAACGCGTGAGACACCTAATGCGCCAAGGAACGATTAGCAAAGTTTCGCCAAAAGAATAATTCATACACTGTTTGCTACGATATGTTCATACCGGTACAAAATAACTAAAGATGATAACAATTATACAGTATTTTTGAACCAAACACTTCTAGAAGAAAAAAGCTGATTAGTACTACCGCTTCACAAATTTTTTGCAATTTTTCTACCAGTCTCTGTAACATATCTTTAGAGTTCTTTGATATTACGGCACAATTAGGTGTCTAGCAAGACCTTAATCAATAAATTGATGAACGTGATTATCTGTTTCTCTTCAATCGACACATAAATGCCAGCATTTACGCTGAATCTGGCAGCGGCAGTATCTGTGTTTTTGACGGAAATATCGCGCCTCGAATCGCTTCGATAATATTCTGCAGTGCAAAATGGTAGACAGGAATCTTTGCACTCGAGATCATCGCTTCCATTAAACTTCAGACATTCCATGTAACGATCAAACGTGCATTCGTCCAAACCAGAAGTCGGCTGAATCATCGCAGTCCAATACGTTGGCGAGCAGTTACATAATTTTTCCATAAGTTGGATGCGGCATTGGGCGCGGCAATAGGATTTGGTCGTACTCGGTGAGCAATATTTTACACCTTTCGCCTCAGGTCGACTTGTGTAAAGGCTGAGAACACTAATCAATGTTCTTTTTACTCTTCCATATTCCAATGCAAAGGAGGCGGAATCAAATATGGCTACATTAGAATAATCATCTATCTCGAATTGCTCGCTTTTTGGTTCTAGTAAATAATCAGAAAAAAATATATAACCGTTCCTGAATGAAAGAATTTGCGGATGCAGTACTTCGTCTATCGAAAATTCCAGCACACCATCTGGATCGGTGAAACTGACTGCATAAGACAGACCGTAACAGAATAATTCTTCGGTGATGACTGTAGTATAAAAATAAGTCTCATTGACGATATCAGTCGTTCTATTACTTCTCGTGAAGCTGATCTTCAATTTAATCATGCGAGCTAGTTCAGCTCCCAGTTTCTGTCGCAGTTCGTTCGCTGTTACGTTCCATTCCAAAAGCTTTGGCAGAAGAATGTCATTTATTGATTTGTTAATGTCATTTCTTAGTTGGGTATCTTCACCTAAAATATCCTGCGCTATAATATTAAGCCACCGACTAAACTAAAATATGATATCAAATGATAATTTGAAAAATTTTACTTCTATGATGTATCGTGTAAAATAAGCCTCTGTATAAATTTTTAATTTTTTGACTTGAAAAAACCTTTTATACGCCCGTTCTGCCTTATAAGTGAATTTCGCTTCCAACAGACTTTGTTAAAATAATTCTATTATTTTCAATTTTTACTTATATATTTAGCGAAATAAGCTAAAATTCTCCTGGCAAAAACGGAAACATGACGAAATTAAAGCGTTAGAAATTTTTTACTAGAAGTTATGTCAGTTTGCGCCCCAAGATCTCAGTATCAGTGTGTTTTTAGCATTCTTTTATCATTTCGATAAACAAAAAGTAAGATTAAATATTGGAAAATAGTGTTGAAATAAAATTTAAACATAATTGATTCTTTTTAATTGCTATATCTGCTGTTGGAATTCCTCCAACAAATTTTCAGTTTTTCTTTGCATGTCAAATTTCTTGATAACTTATAAAAGCATAAACTCAAATGGATCATTTCCAACCTGATCCTTAATATTAATGGGCTCTGTCTATGATGCCTAAAAATTCACGTATTCTTTAAATCTACTTAGTAGTGCTGGACAAAAATGATCATATACTGCATGTTTCTACAGCTTGAAATTAATTCAAATTTTCATTTTGTGCTTTGGGATAGTCCTTGCTTCATTTGAATCAATTAGATCACCAATAGCCGTCCTATTCAAGACCTTAGTCAGTTTAATTTATTGAACACAGTTTTCTTTCCTCCTGCTGCCTCCCCTTTGGTTATTTGAAGTTTGCTATAGTCTCTTTTGCAGAATGCGCATCTCATACCGAAATAAATGCGAATCGCATTAATAACTCCTAACCATCTCCTCTGTTACACTGTAAAAGCATGCATTTTTTGTTTAATAGAAGTGGACTAAAGGATGCAAGCATACTCTTTCATAATTTGAGCATTGTATATTTTGTGAGGAATTTGCTTCACATTGGCTGCCACTTACCAGCAGAATTGCTGAGTTGCAACTCATAATCAGATATGAAACTGACATCATGGTAATTAGTTTCAGAGGCGGCAAGAATACTGATGTACCAGAGACCAATGGAAACAAGCGGTTCGGGCCAAGCTTTTGCACCAGATATCTGAATGAACGACGCTCTATCGATTCGATTCGATTTATTGAAATAGTCTGCTAAAGCATTATAACTGTTGTCACGTCCTTCGAAAAATGGATTATTGTGGTAAAAAATACAAACCGATGGCGGCGGCAATGAAACTGCTCGCTTTACGACAAGCGAAGGAAAATAGACCGTTTCGTCTGCCAAGAACAAGTTAATTAACTCAACACACCATAAAGTCGTAAATACACTACCAACCAAGTAAATTGCTACCCAAGACAATTTTTCAACAAGTCGCAGAAACACGACCGATTTGTTTGTAGAAGCATCGCCATTTAACAATAAGAGAAGCATTTTTTGTGAAAACCTGCTTCGAGCATTGGAATTTTTGGGATGTGCAGTTGATTCATCTTGAACTGCGTCAATATTGTCGGTTGCATTCACTCTTTGATCCCGTCGACGCCTGTCAGAAGCATCAACATTCTTAATTTTATCGTCTGATATCGCTCCATCTACTCTGTTATTATTTGAGCGCTTTCTTCTCTGATCCACATTTTTCTCTTTCAGTGCGTTACTTTCTCTTTTTTTCCTTGATGTCCTTTGCTTTTCACTTTCATTTATTTGGCGAATGCTTGTCCCAGCAATTTCATCTTTGTACCTTTTATGGTGTCTGATAACACGACGGTCAAGTATATTTGCCGATGATATTCCATTTGCAACGTTTTCTTCTCTGGGCTTGATGTTGATACTTTTCCGTTGCTTGTCTTCTTCAGAAATGTTAACGTTTCTCAGAAAAAGTTTCTTGATTAATCTCGTTACTAGCTTGACAATGAATTCAGTAATGATCACGAAATCGAGTCCCAGCCAGATTCCAAGGGCACCTCCCAGTGCTCCAATAAACTCTGAGAAACTGTTCCACAAGAACACTTGATCGATAACAACATAGTTAATTGCTCTGGGGTTTATTGCTACAAAAAAACTATTTTTTGTGAAACTTGATGTCACGCCATACTCGTAGTGCCATTGTTCGCATATAGGCACACATTTATTTGTGCACGAATAGGTCGCATTCTCCGTGTACTTTTTCAGACAGATTGCGTAGTCATCTACTGTACAACTGCGATAACTAGATGTATCTGCTGAAACGATTATATTGTGTCAGAATGTGCGATATTGCTATGAGACACCTTAACTATTATTTTTATATTGAGATTTACAAAGTGATGTACTACACAGTGTCCTAGCATCAAGGAACGTTTCTAGTTGCTTATGTCTCAACTATACATCTACTGATTCGTTTGGAACTTCCTAGGGAAATTAAACTTTAGCTTGACCCTTTACTCAAATTTCGATCAAGCTTCTCAGTGGTGAAAATGAAAGAAATCTGAACAATTTTTTCAATTCTTAATAATACGAAAATTCTAGGCTCATATTCACCAGAAATAATTATTGCACCTACTTGTTAAATTGAATGTGATGGGCGAACAATGACAATTCGCCCTGATCCATCCTCTGAGACACTTGTTTTCACACTCTTCCCGGCTTGCATCAGATGAGCATTGGACGTCGCCTTTGACATAAGGCAACTTTCGATAAAGCGCCTTTATGCCAATATCCATTTCAATTAGTACCGAGCAAGAAAATCGATTGTAATAATAAGCATATGTTTCATTTTTCATTGTCGCTCGTCGCGGTGTACTTCTGCTTTCACTGCCAAGATCGATCGTTAATTCTTGACACCATTTCTGACCCTTGTGATCATGGAACAGATTCAGGAATATCTCTTCTGTCGTACTCAATTGTCGCAGGTAGTTTTTGTATCCAATTAAGCGAAAGCAAATTGTATCCATGCCGATAAAAGAGATTTTATTTCCCACGACACACTCAGTCTCATCACTCACATCAGAGAAAAGGAAAAGAAGGTGATTCAACGGAGGATTACCCCCTGGCAAAGAGCAAAATATTCCACCAAAAATACTTTTCAATTGCTCGAGAGTGATGTTGAAGCGCTTAATATTCGGCATGAGAACTTTTTTCAGGGCAGTCCAGTCATCTTTTTCTTCTGACTGGAAGGTAGACATTTGTGTAAGGCCCGGCTCCCACGCTCGTTCCGCTTCATATATCATGCCGAGATATTTGAGCAAAGACAAGTAGATTTCATCAGCGTAAACCTGGCTTTCATTGACTTTAAATATGCCATCATGTGAAATAGTTTCTTCAAAAAATCCAGACCAAGCTGACGTATAATTAAAGGAGGATGAAGAGGAAATGTTGAATAGCTCAAATGCATTCATTTTAAAACAAATTGTCATGTTCGGAAGCTGAAAGAGATTGATCGCGTGCAGTATTCATTCTATAGTTCATTTTCTCATTAAAGCAGACAAGAGTTCCCTATGAGCTATAATTGCGCGCGCTTACCACCGATCAAGAACCTAGCTTTTCCAAGACATTGACAACCCTTACCTTTTTTGCAAGTGACCGCAGGCTTCTTTCTGTTCACCAACGCCCCTCACATGGAGTGCTCTTACCACTTATAGGCCCGTAAATCTTTTTCTTACCGGTCATTATTTATTTTGGAGCCATGATTAATGAGAGACGTAGTTATTGATGAAAGAATAGAAGTGCTGTTTTAAATACAGGGCCATGGGCTGATTTTTGATAAGTTTGCAAATTTCAGGCGATTTTTAGAAAACATTCGAACATTGGGCCGGTTTCATATCGCGTACTTTAGCTACAGTCGTACTTAAGGCTTATCCTTCATCATTGCGTAAAGTCCGACTTTAGCTAAAGTACGCGATGTGAAACCGGCCCATTATGTTCAATAATTCAAATTAAAGTTCAGGATACAATGTGCGAGTAAAAGTGCTTTGATTAATCAGAACCAATAATATAAATTTTAAATGCTTCTGCTTTTCTCGAAAAGTCGATCTATTCAGAATAATGCTTTTAACGAAATAATGGCACGAAATTTATTAATGTATCATTATTTTTGATTTTTTGAAAGACACTGTTTACTGAACTGAAAATTGATCAAGATTAACTTGTTAGCGCTCAACAATGGGTATACCAAATGACTTCTCCTCAACTAATAATATTCCTAAGGCTAGCTCTATACTATTTCTTCAATCATCTTCATATCCTGTTAAGCATTTTGATATGCAAATGGATCAAAACTTTTACTTACTGTAGTGATATCGTTATTGATAATGGCTTTCATACTTGTTGTCACTTCATCATCGCTATTCAATTGAATAAGTTGGAACGCCGAAGAAATGGTCAAACAGCTGAACGCCAAATATACTGTTGCCCAAAATAAAGTCTTCGCGGCATGTTTTACAATATTCGATGGCGTCCGTTCCTCAGGGAGAATATAGTACTCTCTAATAAATTTGTTTAAATGGTAGCGAATAGTTTTTTTGTTGATGAGAGATGTCAGCTTCTCTTCATGACGATACATTGATATGTTTCGCGATTTCAAGCGATTTAAATACGTTTTATACATTAGTCTTTGAACTTTGATTATTCGCTTGCACAACCCGCAGCGGATAAGAAAAATTGCAAAATCTAATTACGTCGAGCAATCTATAACCGTCGCTGTATTCCTAAGCAAATGAGAAAGATTACATGTAATATATACATACCTAGGTTTCGTCAATCAGTACAAATTTGCTGTGCAACTTGGGCAACAGATGCAGCCCATTCAGTTGTCTATTTCGCAATACAAAGCAGTCAGCAGGAAACTTGAGAGCTATAATCAGCGAACTGCAAACAATTAAAGATAAAAGCAATCAACTGTAGTCAAACTTTATCGTCAAAAAGCATCTATTCATACTCCAATAAGCGCGCTAATTACATTTGAAAAACACTCGCGACATCTAACTGCGCAGTGCAAAATGAGTCACTTCGAATGAGAGTAGCACCAAGTCAACTAATCGAAGAGTTGCAGACAAAAGCCTTCGTCGCGATCATATTAACCTGATTTAGTTTTACCCAAATTTCTTGAGCTGCTGACTTGTACCACCTAGCCACCAACACCTCTGGTTCTGGCCGGACATTCAGACTCATTGCCTCCAATTACACAGGGGGAGCAAGAGTTAGATGGTAGTGTTCGATTGGAAACTGTTGGCGCACAATTTTAACTTAATCTAGTTATTTACTATATTGTAATTGGAAAGGCTTTAGTCTTCAGTCCTTCAGCATGCGTTATACAGCTCCTTTAGAGATACGTAGATCGAGTGATAAATAATGCTTAAAAATCTGAGAACTGAGATTGAATACCTCTCAAAGGATTACACTTGCCTCTTGAGTGTTGAGGAATGGATGAATTCGGGTGGTCAGAGCCAGCAGCTTAAGGAAAACTCCTATTGCTTCATATTATTGCTCAATATCCGACTTTGTATTAGCTTTGGGAGGAGGATACTTATACGTACCACCAAGCCGATGTGCTGCTTATCAACGCAATCATTTTGGGAATTACAATAGTGCTTTACTCGCTGCTCGATTGACAAGTGTGAGTACATTTGAACAGTAGCAGTAAATCTAAGTTTAAACAGTTACTAGTTCAAGATAAATAAGTAAGATACAACTACTAAAGCTCACTTTCAAGTCTTTTCGCGTAATTTTATGCATTGTGAAAAATGTCAATAGCCAGTCAGAAGAGCGACTGTCATCTATAGTGAAATATTTTTGCTGACATTTCTGGCAGTTAACCTGCTCAGTAGACAATACAACATATAATTATCCGGAAGTACTCCAAAAACCAAAAATGAGTTCAATTTTTAACCAAAAAGTAAAAAAACGCTTGGATTAATTTATCTTTTTATCATTCGATTCAAACTGGGCGCATACCTTCTCTCTTTAAGCAGGCTCGTCCGATAATGTTGTTTTGCGCAATGAGAGAAGACTTGTCTTGTCCCAGTCAATCCTAGAACGGTCTGACTCAGTCTGATCAAAGTATTGTTAAGCCAGCTTTATAATGGGAATTTTTCTTTGAGAATCATTGAAGTATTATAACGAAATGACTAATTAGCAACTTCAAAGTATTGTAAAGCCAGTATCATTCCAGGAGGGTTTCTTTGCGTTTGCAAATTAACTGATCTGCTAGAATACTTGAATGTTATTTTCTGCGTAATGACCGATACACATGGTCGGTTATTAAGATCGTGAGCAGTCGCTTGAACTAATATCCGCCCCTGTCAATCCCGGAACGATCGAAATCAGTCTAGCAGAGTAAAGCAAAGCCAGTTTGATCCCCAGAAGTGTCCTTTGCGACTGCTTATGAGTCATTGCGTGAAAAATGCTTCAATGATTCTCTGCCCATAATGACTGATAAACATGGACGGTCGTGAGGACTGTGCCGTCGCTAGAAATAATATCCGCGCGTCAATCTCCTAACGGTCGAAATAATTTGGTCAAAATATTTTAAAGTCAACTTTATTCGGTGGTTTCTCTTTGCGATTGCTAAATAATCAATCCATGTCAATACTTTAGTGATTCTCAATGCATGACCGATCAACGGAGTCTGTCGCTTGAATTGTGAGTCACCGATAGAAGCGATGCTTAAAATGTTTTATAACTTTTTCTGCCATTTTCGAAATTTTCTTGGCATTTTCTGAAAATAGCACGCATTTCTTTTGTCAGATGTAAAGGGTGTATCGGATTAGACCCGAACACAGTCTGTAGAGAGAATGCAAGTAGCCAAAAGTTGGGGGTTACACGAGCAGGTTTCCTAGCGTTTGTCCCGCTAAGTCAGAGGGTTCTATGGCGGTTACGCGATCAAAGTAGGTACAAATGAGGTTCCACAGTTGCTCATTCGATCGAATATTTCTTTGAATTCAACACGTGTCTGCTCTGTAATGCGCCTCGCTTCCCATCTCGCGAACTAATGAAGCAAATTTGCACTGAAAATGAACAGGAAATAAATTTCAAGCGGTGACATGTCAAATGTGGAGGAATTCTGTTTTTTTGTCTCTTGGCTAAATTTAGCATAACTGACGAAAAATCTGTTTCCGAAATAGTCAACTTTTAAAAATTGGCTTACACGGACGAAGTTTCGATTTCAGGTAGCATTTTTAGAGAAATTTTTTTGCGTTAAACGCGCGCAGATGAGACAAGAAAGAATATCGCCGAATCCGGATGAGAAAACAAGATAATCTCGCGGCAAGTGTGAAAGCACTAAATTTAGTTAGCGATTATTTCTCATCGTGGCTGTTGCTGCATCGAAATGCAGGAGTTTAGTAGATCAGTGCGTAATTGATGTTGATATGTAGAAAAAATAGTTGGCAAAAATATTCTTCGCAAGGTAGCAGTGTTAAGTGTGAAAATACACACAGGTCGTTCGTTACCAGTGTTGCAACTCGAGTCAGTATTCCGGCACTCACTCGCTCATGACGAAATGTTTTGTTGAGTCAAGACATGATGAGAGACTGCATCCTAAGCACAAAACGGCTTCTGCGCGGCTCGTTGAATGCCCATTTCATGCGAGGTGGCAATATCGAAGACATTTATTTTTGACTCTTAAAAATAATACAGCGCTGATTTGTCGGTTATTCAATGATGTCTCTAGAGCGATATAAATTCCAGCTGAAATATTAATGCCGCATGCAAATCAAGAGTTTAAGTATGCCAACGCTCACGGTAACCGGGTATGCGTAAGAAATATTGCAGTGTACAATAAAATGGTATGCTTTTTGGGTCCGCTCTCTAGTAGCACTGAAAATTCTATCTATACCTCGTAGCGGCGATTAAAATCTTGGGTTTTCACGAGACAGAAAGAGGCGTTGATCATTTGAGGATGGGTTGCCCCAGAAAAAAAGTAAATCCCGGAAGAATGCCCAGCCGGCACCCATACCTGCTTCATAAATCATTTCTTCTTTGAATAGAGAATTAACCACCGAGAAAGTAACACAGTAACAGTGGAAGAGAACACGAACAGAGCATAACAAATGAAATCAGCACAAACGGCGCAACAGTATCGCTTCGCTTTCATTTAAACCAATGTGACTTTGTCTTGGACGGGGCCCAGCTGGGATTCGTCGAAGAAGAGAGTACGGAATACGGTATCAGCGAAGTCGGGGTAGTACTGACAGGCGCGCTCGCAGTCGGGCATGAAGTTCGCCTCAAGGAAGCTCACGTCCATGCATCGATCGCCGTTAGCATCTGGAACGAACACACATATTCATAAGAGATCCACCAAGCGTCTATCTGCGAGGATAGGACTACTTTTAAAGTACAGTGGAATTCTTTTATACCGTTAAATTGGGAGCGGGCGAATTTTGAATGGTGTAAGCGATTACCGTTATAAACGCTTTTCGTCTCTGTATAAAAAATATGAGGGTAAAAATTCAGGCCTGATCAAACCTGATCGTTCTAAGCAAATTACTGTTATAAGCGAAACCGCTATGAATGATTGCTATTTTAAGCGATTCACGTCAAACCTCAATCAACCTAATCATAAAAAATTACAGGACTGCAACTATAAGAGAAAAGGACACTACCAAATACATTGAATATATTTGTAAGCATTTTTATGCAACAATACATAACAAGTGTCGTTATACAAAAACGCGTGTCATGAAAATCCTAAGAGTATGCAGAGTGTGTTATAAAAAAAATTGTACGCTACCCAATTTTTGCTTGACCAATGACTATGCTTTGAACTAACTGATTACCTAATAGACAGTAAATCAATTATATTCATTCTTTTGGTAAACATAAATGATCGGCAGAAAGCTAACAGTAAAATATAAAACCATAAAAAATATATAATTAATCATAAAATAAGACATAAAGACAGGGTATCTTACCTTTACTCCACTTGAGCATCAGGTCCACTCCGTACATTGCTCGCGACTGCGCATTCTGAGCCACTCCGCGCGGAGGGTTTTCTCTGAAATAATGACAACTGACTGAAATACGCGGAGCAGAGCAATAGCCTTTTTAGGCTGGAAAAGTTGCGTCAGATACAGTATGAATAGTCTGATATGCACCACTGATTGGTGGAGCAGTAATGCGTAAAAGACAAGACTGAACGAAACTGCTTATACGTAGCTATAACTGATAGATCAAAAGGAGGCCACAGATCTCAACGAAGATATCAAGTCAAACTACGAGTTGAGCTATTTTCTGTTATCACGTGCATATCATTCGCAATTCATTGCTCTTGTTGAAACGGTTTTTCATCATCAAATAAAGTCTAAATGAGCACATTAAAGTAATGCTCAAAAGCAAATTGGAAATGAACTTTTAAGCACGTTGATCATTTAGATAGTAAAATCGAAGAGTTTGTTTTAAATATTAATTTGACCACCACTGTTTACTGCTATTTCAAACTATCTCGTACAAATTAGATATCCTATGGAAAAAATGAAAGAAAACTCGAATTATTTATGATTGATCACACAGAAATGGCTCAAACATTGTTAACCCTTTTTTAAGTTAATATCTGATTTAAGCTCCTTAAACTTGAAAAAATCAAATTTGACACTAACATCAGAAGATAACACTTTTTGTATGTCTTTAAGCACAATTAAGTTATTATGCTGTAAATTAACTGAGCGTTAGTCATCAAATGCAATGATATCAAGATCGACCCCTGAGGATCGCTGAAAACATACCGGGCCGCAGCTTCGACTACTTCTCGAATGACTTGATTGATCTGCTGCTGAATATTCGCCCATTTCACATCGGGGTACTGCGCCTCAAACAAGCGAATGAATTCTTTGCACTCCATCTGAAAAAGTCATCAATTGTATCGTATGCAATCATAAGCATTCAGAGCAGAAAGAGTTGCGTCCCTCAGACACCGAATGGAGCGAAAAATTAAAAAAAGCGTATTTCATTTAAAAAATTCAAATATTTAAATGAAAGCTTGAAAGTTCTCGGTCAAAGATGAAATTAAGCTTGCAACTCCCTTATTTCGAATTCTATAGACGAAAACGGAGGGAAAAATAGCAAAAGACAGCAAACATACTTGCAAGATTTTACTCTTGTCGGCGTAGTTGAAAACTGTGAAGTGAGTCTCGGTCTCGTCCAGTTCCAGCAGAGAAAACGACCTGAATAAGCGAAGAACAATCAGAACAAGTAAAGTGTAATATACCGAATGCTTAAAGCTCACGAAAGACGTCCCTTGAAATATCAAAAGCTAGTCCAGTTTTTTCGATCCGTACCAAGAAATCTGAGATTGAATAAGGCAAACTGATTCAAAATCGATAGCGCTTCTTTCTATCAATTCACACTCGTAAAGAACAAGAAATAGCTATCATACTTGGTGAAAACGTTATTCAAGCACCGAAAACTCATCTTTGCCAATTAGTGTCTGGCTCAATTTCTTGTGACTGATCAAAGAATTTCGCACTTTATATCGCCGTATTTTTTAGTCAGTATCAAGAAAATAATGTGTTGGTCCCGTAGCGCGATAAAGATAAAAATATTGTGAATGTCGCAGTAAACTTGCTCAATCTAGTTTCTGATACTGAGCAAGTTACGGAGCTCCATACGGTTGTCTGTTACTGATTAAGAAATTGGACTATAAAATCGATTTCTGCGATTCATACTTAATAGCGAAGC